>JAQOTM010000429.1:82974-195619 GCA_029168755.2 Tillandsia fasciculata | reverse complement strand
GATAGTAGTGCTCGTTAATTTATGATAATTAGGAGCATCTTAGATGCTATTTTAATTTTGAACTGGAAGTTAACTGGCTCATAAAATGGTCTGATAAAGAGGGGTGCCTTCCTTAAATATATGCAAGGGAACCTATATTACCAAATTATTAATTTTTTATATATATAATTCTGGTACTGCCAAGAATCATTCCTTGACACTGGAATTTGCCTTTAATTTTCATGTGGATATCTATGTGCTTCTTTTTCGTCTTTTGGGGTGTCCAAATTACCTATTTTATTTGATCGAGCATCTACCCGTGAATTACAGTTCCAGAAAATAAAGGATGCTATAGCAAGACACAACACGGCTCGATGTAGCATGGGCCCTCCTGCGGGAGTTGGGGATCTGACCATCCTTGAGAACCCAAGCCCGCCGGAGAAACCAGTGGAAGCCGGTTCCCGGTAGTTCTTCATGTCTTTTTATTGTTTTTCTCTCTTTCCCTCTCTCTCCTATTCCGTGAAGTATTTGTGTGACACCCCCGGAATTTGGATTAGTCCTCTATATAAATGATATAATAGGACTAAATCTCTAACCCGGCTATAGCATTTTGGATGGTAGCAAGATCCAAGAGGTTATGAGAGTTAAGCGTGCTAGAGCTAGAGTAGTTCTAGGATGGGTGACCCCCTGGGAAGTGGGGCGTCACAGTTGGTATCAAGAATGTGACACCCCCGAAATTTGGATTAGTCCTCTATATAAATGATATAATATGACTAAATCTCTAACCCGGCTATAGCATTTTGGATGGTAGCAAGATCCAAGAGGTTATGAGAGTTAAGCGTGCTAGAGCTAGAGTAGTTCTAGGATGGGTGACCCCCTGGGAAGTGGGGCGTCACAGTTGGTATCAGAGCCATTCACCAGCCGGAAATGTGAGATGAGTCTCGGCTGAGCCAGGGTTATTTAGCGGGTAGAGCGAGGCTCCCCGGCTAATGACCGTTGTGAGTGGAGTGCAGCTCCTCACAAGGTCGGCTAAGGCTAGCGAGATGAGTCTCACATCGCCTGGTGCTTGTGAGTGTGCTTGAGCCTGACGTGGACGTCAGGGCTTAAAGGGGGGAAGAATGTGACACCCCCGGAATTTGGATTAGTCCTCTATATAAATGATATAATAGGATTAAATCTCTAATCTGGCTATAGCATTTTGGATGGTAGCAAGATCCAAGAGGAACATGAGAGTTAAGCGTGCTAGAGCTAGAGTAGTTCTAGGATGGGTGACCCCCTGGGAAGTGGGGCGTCACAATTTGAGTTTGTACATTTAAATTTTTCAGACCAACTAGATTGATGGGTGATGCTATGCGTGCTTTGTTCTTTTTTTTTGTGTGTGTTCCTTCAGCTTATAGCATACTCTTTTTTTGTTTGTTGACCACGAACAATACTTTCCTCATTTATTATATTAATCTATTCCTAAGGTTGAAAGGTGATTCTCTTTCTGTTTGGCTTATGCAGTCTTGTTGTCTTAGGTAACTTCACGGAATTTGAAAGAGGAGTTCTTTGGCTTTCACATAACCTTACATTTCTTTTTTTTTGTGTGTGTTCCTTCAGCTTATAGCATACTCTTTTTTTGTTTGTTGACCACGAACAATACTTTCCTCATTTATTATATTAATCTATTCCTAAGGTTGAAAGGTGATTCTCTTTCTGTTTGGCTTATGCAGTCTTGTTGTCTTAGGTAACTTCACGGAATTTGAAAGAGGAGTTCTTTGGCTTTCACATAACCTTACATTTGATGTGGATGCGCGGATAAATCTGTTTGAGGTACATTTTCTAGTATTGTACAATGTGATATCATTGATATGATTCTTCACAATATCAAAAAATTTGTACATAAGAAGCCTATCTTCGATTTAGACATTTTTTTTTCCTGATGTCTTCTGATTGCTCTTATTATTATCTGCTTCTTGTCACTTTTACAGTGTAATATAAGAGTTCTTGGAGGACTTGTTTTTGCTCATATTATTGCAGCCGATAATAAGAGCAGGCTCAATGATGGATTATACAAGAATCAGTTACTCAATCTGGCTGAAGATTTGGGTCGCCGCTTTCTACCTGCATTTGAGACTTCTACAGGTTGCCGTATGCATGGATAAATCTAAAGATCTTACGCATAAATCTACTCCTTGATAAATGAGATTTACGTCCTATTTTTAGGTATCTGATTATGTTTACGTCCCTTCCCTGAATTCAGGGAGCCCACCTGTGATTTTATTGCTTGAGAGATCCAAGAACTGTAAAAGCTTGAGCTTGTTAATTGTAGCAGGTATCGACCCGTAGAACTGATTCTTATGGCTATGCTATAAAATTTTCACATTTGTACAAGTTTGATGATCATACAAGAGATTAAATCAGTTATTCCTTTTGACTAGTTGATCTAATAAGTTAATACTAGTATATAGATATTTAAACTAATCGATGTTTGTGTAAACATTTGTTGTATATGAAATGATTTTTGCAATTGCAGCAGCTTCGTTTATTCATACATAATGACCAATTGGTCTTATGAACAAGCACAACTTATTTTTTTTTTTTTTGTCATAGGCCATATAAGAAGCTCACTTCGCCAAGTACACTCATCTTTTTGTTGTTATGTTTTGATGTGCTTAATTAAAACAACTGCTATAGTTCCTACTCTCCTTAGTGCTTTGTATAATTATTGTGGTTGTCTTATTTCATATTTTTATGCAACTTCTTGTTACCCATCTCCGTTATTGTCATTTTGTGAATTTTTAGTCTTGTAATCATCTTTCCCTACTATGCCACTTCTTGTAAATAATTTAAATATTGTATAGAAAAATAGGAGTCATGTAATCAGTTTAGTGAAATTTTAAGTTGTATATATATATATGGTCATAAATTATTAATTTGTACAATTTTGGCTTATGTGTTTCTTATATAATTAAGTTGTGTGAAATTTAATCTAAACATAATTTGATTTTAGATTGTATGATTTCCTTATTTTCTTTACTTGGTAAATTTATATATTTTTCTTTGACAAAACTATTAAATTTATTCTAATTTTGGCCTTTTTCTCTTGTAGGTAGTTAGTACAGTCTGCAACAGTTTTGGGCAAAGAACATTGCTAGCAGATGAAATACAAGTTATGACACTTTTTTGGTTTTTTTTTGAGAATATGATGAATTATTAATTTTATTATGACTTTTTGTAGTAGATATACAAGTTATGGTACTTTTTTTGTTTCTTTTTTAAAATATGATGGGTAAATGTATGCTACATATATATGTTGGTGATTTTTATACATAGTTTATGGGTAATTCAAAACTATATTTAATTTGTGATTGCTATTATTATATTATTGATGAAATATTATTTTAATTTTATAATGTGAAGACGACTATTTAATTTGTTGAAAGTTTGTTTTTGTATATATTTGTGAATGTGGAAGAGAATTATATAAAATTTAAATAAATAGCTGGCTAAATTTTGAAATAAATTTATTTATAGCGACAGAAGTGTTGGTCGCTATAATATCGAATTATTAAATGGGATACGTTTTTTAACGACGGAAAAATTGGTCACTATTGAATGCTAGTTATTGGTAAAATTGTATTTCTAAATCTCAATTGCGACGGTAAGGCTAGTCGTTACTGCATAATACCGCAGTCGGTAATACTACTTATTAACGACGGGAATATTCCCGTCATATTTTAATTATTAACGACGGTTATATAATTTCGTCGTTAATATTTTTAACGAATGATTCAATAACGACGGGTGACGACGGTTTTTTTCACCGTCGATATTGTGTTTTAACGACTAAAAAATAATCTATAACGACCAGTTTTCCCTTCTTTATATACCAAATTTCTTGTAGTATAAACCGACAATATGTATTCCTCAGAAAACATGTGATTGCTATTTGAATTGTTTAATTTTTTTTTGTTGTATTGGAATTTGATGTAATTTGAATTGTTTAATTTTTTTTTTTTTTGTGCTTGAATTTTTCTTACAGTACCAATTTAATGTTTATTATAGTTTCTTTTATACGCTTCGTTATAATTTAGAGATTTTGTTAATTTTTATTTGAATTTCGTCAATTTTTTTAACAAATACTATCTTTTTACTCTATATATGGTTGACTATATTTTTATTTTATATTTCATTATTTATTTGAATTATTATTATGGTATTAATTTATTTTTTATTATGTTCTACTCACTAATATCGTGGATTAACCACTAGTATTTTTTATATGTAGATATATATATGGGTACAAGGCGGGATTAGCAAAACCGCCCCCATGACCGGTGATAGCTGCAATATTAAGATAGTACGAGGATTATAATCCATACACTTTATTGTATACTATTACCAACAACCTCTTAAGAGTCACAAATTATGACTTCTCAAGGTATGGCACGAATATAATATATGCATTTTATAGCATATATATATATATATATATATATATATATATAAGAAAAATTTTTTGTCTTTAAAACTTCCCCTCAAAAGAAGTGAAAAACGTAGGACTTTGTTACAGCCCCAAGTAAAATTGTATGAGATTACCATCAAACTACCTAACTTTTATGACAATTTATTAAAAAAAAAAAAAAAACTACCTAACTTTTATGACAATTTATTAAAAAAAAATAAAATTATTTGTCGGACATTACATATTGGTGATGGCGAGAAAATTTTAATCAAGGTTTAAAGCAATGCTGGATATAGTCAAATAGCTATATTATCCTTAGGTAAAGTTTAATTCGTGCTATATAATATTATAGATTATGTCGACATAATTAGATATTTGAGATTACTGAATCGAATTATTACTGATCTTATATTATCGCGTTTGATTTAATACAATAATATAATATTAAACTACAGTGTATATAGAATTATTATATTTAGTTTATATTATAAAATTTAGTAATTCTAACAATAATGAATAGTAAATTTTAAAAGCACCATTGCAATCAAATTTAATATTATTTTTTATAAAATTATAACTTTAATATGTAATTGAATTTAAATTTAAATTTTAAAATATTAAATTTAAGATCTAAATAAAAATAAAAAATTTAATATTTCAATTTAAAATTTTAAATTTTAAAATTTAAGTATGAATATGAATATAAAATTTAAAATTTAAAATTTAAAATTTAAAATTAAAATTAAAATTAAAATTTTAAATTTTAAAATTTGAAATCCAAATTTTAAATTTTAATAAATAAAATTTAAATCTAAAATCTAAAATCTAAATTTTAAATTTTAAATTTTAAAATTTTAAAAATAGCGTATTAAAAAGGTTCAGGGGTTAAAGGGTAAAATTGTAATTTAAATGATATGCAATATTATCAGATATCCGCACTCCTTAATAATATTTTCGTTGTAATTTTGCATAATTTATATTGTTATATTACTATATTATCGAACGGATTACAAACTGAATAAACCAAATATAGTAATCCTGATAGGATTGTCTGTAATCTTGGCAAGTTAATATTACAGGCAAGATAACCCGAACCAAACCCTCCTTAAGTTATTCTCTGAGACGGAAATAGTTATTTTTCTTTTGAGTACACGTGAACATATTTAATTTACATGAGTATATATTGTTAGATTAAATAATTTGTATGTAACAATTCAGCCTAGGGGCAATAGTTTGGTTCATTCACCTTGTCTACCTCATCGGGCTTGGTGGGATTCGGCAAAAGCTAACAGAGCCTGGTTACTTCATTGAACAGCTTTCGAACCTTTTGTCTTTTGAAGGAGTAGGTCTTATTCTTTAATTTCTCCAGAGACATTGTTCCTTTCCTTCGTTGCTCAGCCCCAATTACAATAGGTTTTGCGTGCGTCTGAAGAGGAAGCCTGTATTTCTGCAGCATACGCCGTTTGTGTTTTAGATGAAAAACCTTTCGTCCGTCTCCTGACGGTAGGATGTCACGTATTCTTCCCCTTTAGGTCTTTACATAGGGGTGAAACAGGGTCTGGACCTAAATAAGGCCTGACCCTATTGGCCATGTATGATGTATGGGTCGAATTTTGGGGGCCCTATTGGCCATGTATGGGTCGAATTCTAGGTATCGCAATTATACTTTTGGGTTTGAATCGGATTTAAAAATTTAAACATGTTCAAACCTCCGGATCCGACCCGAAAGCTCAATACATTAGTTATCAAAATAAGATATTTAGTTATATATATAATATATTTATCTATATAAGGAGGGAATGATAAAATATATTATATTATATATGGTATAGTATTATTAAAGATAATAATATAATATATATGAGTATATGTTATACATATAACTAAATATCTAGTTTTCATATAAAGATATATTATAACTAATTTTTGATGTGATCAAACTAAAGTCTTGAATGTACAAAAATAAATGTTTTATTTTAATTTAATATAAAATAAAATTATATATGAGCTATATGATAAATGTATAAAGTGGGCCTCAACAAAGCCCTATGAGTATTGGGCTTGGATCGGGCTTTAACTTTTTTACAACATTAGATAGAAACCCGACCCAAAACCCAACATTGTTTTTGGTCCATAGTATGACCAGGCTCAAATCCGGCCCAGTTCCAGCCCTATCTTTATATCTTTGTTAGCCTACACTTTTTAAAAGTTTAAGTCTTTACGCTCTCATCAACTCAATCATACACATAATCCAAAACTGTCAAGCGATGTGAAATCCAACGCACACTTCCGCCTGGTGAATCGACCTTGATATCAAATATAAAGGCTTTACTAACTAGTATTAATAACTAATTTTGTTAAAATCATCGGTACTAAATGCTTTAATTCAGTTATTATTAATAAAATTTATGATCTTTTATATTTTCAATCATAATTATTTTTTTATTCGATGTAAAATTATTGGAGCTACACATAATACAAAGGCAAAATAGTTGCTTTACTATGTTTAATAATTTTTGGACTAATTGACCATCCATAGCGTAAGTAGCAAAGGATTTGGTAGTTGATACCTGAGGTCCCAAATTCAAAGCCTAATTGCTTCACATTTTCAGCTAAAGCATACTACCTTCCTCTCAACAAAAATTAATTTTTGGACTACTAGATACTATTGCCTATGGTTACTCACAAAAAAGTTACACCCAAGGCTTTCTTAAATAACACTAAACTCTTTACTCACAAAAAAAAAAAGTTACACCCAAGGCTTTCTTAAATAACACTAAACTCTTTACTCACAAAAAAGTTACACCCAAGACTTTCTTAAATAACACTAAACTCTTGCTCACAAAAAAAGTTACACCCAAGGCTTTTCAAAGGCTTATCTGCCCGTTGGGAAAATAAGAAATTTTTCTAAAAATTAATAAATTTTTTTTGGATAATTATCCTATAAATAAGGCTAAATTATAAAAATTTATCAATTCATGTCTCAATTATTTCTATACATTACAAAAAAGTGTCAATTTTTGTCCTACACTTTATTTTTGTATCAAACAGGCGCAAATATTTAGGATGATTGTTGAACTCAACCGTAAATTTTTGTAAAAATATTTAATCTTTTAGATGACATAATTGTGTTTTCTAAAACAAAATAGCATAGATTGAATAATTGTTTAATAACTATCAATTTTATAGTTTTATCAAAGTATGAGATTCTTTTTTCTAAGTTTTAATTTATAAGTTGTAAATTAGATAGATATTGATATGGAGAACAAAATGATATGCCACATCATTTTAGTGACATTTTGCAACTATATATACAAATTATTTTTATTCTCTAGTCTTATTTAAAATACTGGCAAATTGCAAGGCAAAAGTCCACATAATATTTAGTACAAGTGGTAGCTAGGTGATTTCGGCATATCATATTTTAGAATAATATTACTCATGCACCTTATTGGAGTGTATGATGTATATTTCATCCATTTAAAAATAAAATTTTTTTATTAGTCATATTGACGTGACTAGTAAAATTTATTTTATTCTAAAATAAATAAAATGTAAAATGCATGTACATTTTTTTTTTAAATATACAAATATTATTTTTCATATTTTAAAGTACAAGAAAGATTTTTATAACTCAGCATGTATGTAATGTGACTATTTGGTTGAGCTTTACTTGAAATTTTACTAGAGCTATACAAAAAGTATAAATAAATATTTTATCAAAATTTCTAAATAATTTTGTTATTAGAGATATGAGGTTTAATTTGAGAATTCTATTTCTAAAGTTAGTTTTAAAGTTGAGGGCTGATTTTAACTTTCAATTATATCTATGCATGTCTACGGTTGGTTGCGGTTGAGATTGTTAGAAAAGTTCTTGTTTAGCCCTTACTTATATATGTAAGCCCAAGCCGTACTGTCATATATCTAATAGAACCTAATCATCAAAATGCTTATGTCTGTTAAGGTCTGAAACCATATGTATTAATACTTTACAGTATTCTTTTTTCTTGTTAATTATTTGATGTAAAATTATCGATACGTGAATTCCCAATAAAAATGGGCGCTAGTCGATCTGAAACTCGACTGAATTGATTCGGCCCGGTCAGATAATCAGTCGATTCCACACATAAACTCGGTTGTACTAAACTGAGAGTAAAATGTGGTTAACTCAACCAATTTCTCTGCTGATCGAGTCATCTGAAATGCAGATCGAGTCCGACTTCGTTACGTACTAATTTTTATTACAATATTATAATAAAAGAGGAGCACAAAGTAATAATATAAAAATTAATAACAAACTGTAGAATTATCCGAGAGAGAGAGAGAAAAAGAGAGAGAGAGAGAGAGTTAATTTATTTATATTTAAAATCCGACCGTGAACTTTCAGTGATCTACTCGGCGCACTACCGACCGTCGAATTTAATTTGGAGTTTTGGAACAGACTGAAGCTACGCATGACATTTTGTGCTCGCCTTGTCCGCGGAGAATCTACTCTTGTAACGTACGCTTAACAAGGACAGTCCTGACCAGCATGCGACGCCACCTTCCATGAGACTTCTGGCCTGGCGGCCGGACTTGGGCCGTCGCATGCATGCATGTGCCCGTCCGGAATTGATGGGAGGGAATCCCCTTTGCGCCGATGCTCTACTCCCGTATCATCCGTTTCCCATGCAAACCAACAAATTACGTTACGTGTGAAGCTCGATCGGACACGTGCCGGATCGCAATCTCTGGCACCTCGCGCACGCTGCTCGAGGCATCGAGCGTCCGCGCCAAACTAGTCCTCGCCGGAAACGGAAACGGAAACCCACGCGAAGTATCCCACGCATGTCTCCTTCCCCCGTACGTACTCGAGTTTAACCCCCTGAATTGCACTAATGTCGCTGGTTTTAGGCTTTTTGTTATCCCCATTCCGCTGGAGCATTAGTGTAGGTACGCCTCACGAAAATGACACGGAATGAAACACACTACACAATTCTAAAATATAAAAATCCACTAATAAAATATAATATTATTAATATTATAATATATATAAATAATAATTTTGATAAAATATTATTATATTTTTCGTATTAATAATAGTTACTAAAATTTTAATTTATAGTTCAAGTATTATTATTATTATTATTTTTTACAAAATTCTTCATCTACTATACATATAATTTATTTATATTGTTTAAAAAAATTTATATGAATTTATTAAAAAATTAAAATATTTATAATTTTACATTATGAATGCATACAAAAGGTAAAATAAAAAAAATATATATATATATTTTTAAAATTATATGTGATATGTATTCGAATGAATGAACGCGCGTGCAAAAAGTAATATCAGATACGAGTGCGACGTGACAGGAACACACAAAATTTATAAAATTATCCGTAATATATAGGGTTGCAGGAATTAAAAAGATGTTTGATTGTGTAATTTTAATAAGATGGTTTCAGGAGAAATTACTAAATTATATATACATCATGCCTCACGCATTTGGGTTTTAACTGTATATATAATTGAAAAAATAATTTTTCTTGTGTTTTGAAACTGTATAATTAATAACTTCAATTAAAAAGAGGAATCTATGTATTGAACTATTTTATAGAGTTTGGAGGTCCCGTTGCCAATTAAAAATTCATATTCCTATTTACAAAAAGAGCAAGTTTAGAGGGTTTCATATTTTAATTTTAAATTAAAATATAATATACTATTAAAAATATTTATTTAAGAAAAATTATAAGGTTCCTCGGCCTACTATGATTTTTGAGGAATTGATGTTCAAAATTTATAATTATTTATATGTAGACATTTTAATGTTATGTAACACATCTTATAAATTAGAATTAAAATTTAAAATTTATATAGTTTTCCAAAGGTGTGATATATATAAGATGTGCTCATACACCCCGTGCACGTAAATTTAGTCAAATACCCTTATAGTTAGATGGAAAAAGAAAAGAAAAAATTCTGAGAAAAAATTATTTCCTGAAAATTTATTTTTTCAGCTTTCTGTCTATTTGGTTTCAAAGAAAACAAATTTTTATAATTTTTTTAATATTTTACCAAAAAACTAGTTTTTTTATTGTTTTTTCTTAAAAAAAAATTGGAAAACGAATATGCTAGTTTTCCATAAAATTTTAAAAAATGAATTTCTAAAATACTTATTTTTCTTCAAAGAAAATGGACAAAAAATTTTAAAAAGAGTTTTTTGTGAAAAAATTTTCTTGAATTTTTTTTTTCCCACACTTTTTCAAAAAATCAAACTAGCCTAAATATGAAAAATGCTACTTCTGTATCTATTTATAGATGTAAATTTTGCGTTCTTAGCATCCAATAATTTAAGAATTTTCAAATGAATTTTACTATATGTGTATATATATATATATATATATATATATATATATATATATATATATATATATATATAAAGGTGAATAAGACTAGCTAGAAGGAGAATAAGGGCCTAAGAACAAAAATTGTTTGGAAATGGAACCCAAATTGTCGACATGTGGGTGTGGAGTTCCACACCTTCATGCAAAATCTAGTACATATTAAAATTTTAAAAGAAAAAAATTAAAAAGTTGTTTAGATAAATTTGTAGTTTCTAAACTTAATGTCAATTTTATTTAAAATTTTTAATTTTAACACTTTTAAGATTCTTAATTATTTTGATTTTTTATAAATAAATATATTAAAATTTTGTTGAGAATCTGATTTGATTATTTTTGTTTTAATTCATAAGTTTTGGGACTTGCTTGGTATCGTTGCCCTTGTTTCATGCTTTTAGATTAATTATTTGGCTAAATTACAGAAAACCCTCCTCTAATATCCGCTTTTCCACTTTACCCCCCTGTCATTTAAAAGTCGACAATCTGCCCCTCGTAATTACCGAATTGTGCAATAACCCCCCGCCGTCAGTTGACCGTTAGTTGACCGTCAGTTTTTTTGAAAATATATTTTTATATACCCAAAATACCCTTGGAAAATATCCCTTAAAAAAAAAAAAAAAAGAAAGAAAGAAAAATTTCGGAATAGAAAAAAAAAAAAAAAAAAAGAGGAGGGCATAATGGTCATTTTACCCCATCTGTTAACGTGTTGCCCCCTAAATACATTTCTGAAATTACGAGGGGGCAGATTGTCGACTTTTAAATGACAGGGGGGTAAAGTGGAAAAGCGGGATATTAGAAGGGGGTTTTCTGTAATTTAGCCTAATTATTTTGTAAAATAGTGTAGAAAGGGGTGATGAATTATTTTCAATTCTTACGTCAAAGTATTTGTTTGACAATAAAAATAATGAATTTTTTTTTCCTTCCAAGAGAATTTTATTTTTTTTTTTTTTTTATTTTTATTTTTTTTTATTTTTATTTTTTTTTTAAACAAAGTTGGTATTCATGATTTCCACATATATGCCAAATTATATAAAATTAGTATTTGAAAAAAAACTTAAAAAAATGCGAAATGAGATCTTAAGATTTTGAACTGGGTTTAAGCCCTTTCATCGCAATGGTTTTAATTTTATCTTTGAAGTTTGACCATAGTCGGAAATTTAGGGACGGAATCAAAATTTTAGTTTTAGAAGGGTCAAAAATTCATTATGCAAAATATATTAATTTGTAAAAATTATTAATAAAAAAAATTATATATAAATAATTTTTTGTTCATTAGCTTTTGAGTTTTTAATATATATATATATATATATATATATATATATATATATATATATATATATATATATAGATTATAGTTGTCTTTACCATTCAAATAATAATGATCTAAATATCTAGAAAAAATTATTATATAAAAAAAATTAAGTATTAAGATTTAATATAATTTGCTAATCAAATATTGCGATATATTAAAAAATCAAGTATTAAGATTTATATAATTTACAAATCAAGTATTACAATTCGTTGGGTCAATTAAATTTGTATTTCGTGGCCCACAAGACGATATTATTTTTGAAAAAAAATTTATTTTGTCCCCTAAAGTTTATAGTATTTTAATATTTTTAATAACTTAATAACAGACTGTTATATAATTTTAAAAATATTAGGAGAGGGGGGCATGGCCACTATGTGCCTCCACATGGCTCCATCGGAATGTAAATTTTTGAGTTTAATTTCAATTGGAGCTTAATTTATTCTTAAAACTTTAATTTATTTTATTACGATTTAATGATGGTTCTTATGTTTTTTTTTTTTTTTTTAATTTTTTTTTTTTTTTTTTCTAGAGTATATATAAAGTAAAATTTTATTATTATTATTATTATTATTATTATTATTACATTAAGGAGTTGAGCGCTGCCTACCGCTATTCAATCAAAAAGAGGTAAAGTAAAAATATACTGACATATACTTCTTAATTTTTTTTATAGAATCGTATAAATTATACTTTAACTTAGTCATTGCGATATCGATATTATTTATGGAAAAATGCTACTTGTGGAGTGATCCTATTATGAAGTGAAATTTTCTAGATGAGTAGATATAGAATGTATATTCTTTTTTAGAGTGTATATATAGTATTGCTCTTATTTATGTAAACCAAACAAAATATTTTAGTATGGTATTTTCTTATCAGGAAAACTACTATATGTACTCCCAAGTCTAAATTGGTTTAGAAGCAAATTGTTTCAAATAAAACTATACGAATGAAATTGAAATAATAAAATACAAGCCAAATTTCAGATACTAAACAGATACTAGCACTACAACAAAATTAGGTTACAGGGACACATGTTTGTGACACTTTTATATAAGTGTCCTATCTATATTCCATTTATCCAAGATTAGGTTATAGGGACACATTTTTGTGACGCATTACAAAAATGTGTCGCTATAGACCCTAGCGATGGCACATATAGCAACACTTAGAATAAGTGTCGGTATTTTTATTAGCGACACTTTTTTTATATTTTAGAAATATTTAAAAATATCGCTATAGCCTAATTTTGTTGTAATGTAGCTCGGAAGTTACAGTTGTTTAGACTTATATTTGCAAAAGTTTTTACAAAATTTCTTAATCAAGCAAAAAACTATTTAAACAATCAATAAAAACTTGAATCGCACCTAAATTCTACGTATAGTAGGAAGAGATATATATTGAGTCTATGCCTTTAGTAAAGAAGATATTTTTGCTTTCTCTTATAACTAATGTCTAAATTATTCATTGGTTAAAAAATTGGAAAATCTTTATAACTTCAAAAGTATAGCTCTTCTACTCCAAACAAATAAAAGGACTAAAAATTATTACTGTAGTAAAAACATAGGGCTAGTTTTTATGGAGTGAAATCTCTAATTTATTGACCTCACATGACTTACATTTTATGTGAAAACAAAATTTAAGAGCACCTGTTAAAGTTGGGAATTGAATTGAGCTCCTAGGTACTAAATGTTTAAGAAGTTCTATCAAATTCTATATTGTGTTAAAAAAAATTATTATTATTTCTTTGAATAATATTACTCAAAAATTAGTTGCGGAGAAACTCTAGCTAGGCCAAATAATTCATAAATTGCTTTACCTACAACATAATATTATTAAAAGAAATTTAAAAAGCTAAAAAATTACACTAGTAGTCCTTAAACCTTTCCAAAAGTTTTACTTTCCTATAAATTCTATTCATCTTTTAATGAAATCGAGTGAATGCATGAAATGGTTGCCATGTCAGATTCATCGTTACTCAATTTAGCAATGTAACTATTGTGCATTCTTGAGCTGTAACTCAATGAGGCACCGTTTGTTTGGAAATAAAGTCTGTAATAAGGTTTCGTTCCGCATTGATTTTTAAACGTATTTGATTATGAATGAAAACAACAGTTGTCGTCTTTTTCGAATAAGCTGGTATAAGACTAGAACTATTGTTCCAGTATTTTTCTCAAACAAGTCTTGTTCCCATTTGAGAATCTACTTAATTAAAATAAATATAATTTTAATTATTGTATTAACTCTTTAATTAATCTAATAGTTTAACTAATTTAATTATTTTATTAACTAATTATCTAATAATTAGATAATTAACTAATTAAATAATTAAGTTATTTAATTATTTATAGTTAATTAAATTATTTATTATTAATAATACTCATTATTGTTAATTATTTTATCAATTAATTGAGAAAAAGCTTAATTAAAGTAAATATAATTTTAATTATTATATTAACTCTTTAATTAATCTAATATTTTTAATTAATATAATTATTTAATTAACTAATTATCTAACTATTAGATAATTAACTAATTAATTGATTAAAGTATTTATTAATAATACTCACTATTGTTAATTATTTTATCAATTAATTGAGAATAAGCTTAATTAAAGTAAATATAATTTTAATTATTTTATTAACTCTTTAATTAATCTAATATTTTTACTAATCTAATTATTTTATTAACTAATTATCTAGCTATTAGATAATTAACTAATTAATTTATTAATTTATTATATTATTTGTAGTTAATTAAATTATTTATTAATAATACTCATTATTGTTAATTTTTTTATCGATTAATTGAGAATAAGTTTAATTAAAGTAAATATAATTTTAACTATTGCATTAACTCTTTAATTAATCTAATATTTTACTAATCTAATTATTTTATTAACTAATTATCTAACTATTAGATAATTAACTAATTAATTTATTAAATTATTTGTAATTAATTGAATTATTTGTTAATAATACTTATTATTGTTTATTATTTTATCAATTAATATTCAGGATTATATTTTATATTAATTAACTAGATAAAATATTATTATTTTAAATCATAGTTTTATTTTTATTCTCACTATTCCAATCTAACTATCCAAACACTATTTTTTTTTTATTCTTAGGAACAACCTAATTTTTATCCAAACGTAAAATTGATTTTATTTCGTGCTTACTCCTGAACTTATATCCATCTCTGAAATAATCAGTTCTAATTTATACATGAACCAAATGCAGAGATTACATAAAGACTTGTTTTGGATTTAAAAAGTCCAAATTAGAGAGTCTTTACTTTTAAAATTTTTAATTTTTTTCCATTCTTCTCCCATAGTAAGACTTACTTATCTTTTTTGTTACAAAATGCTCTTGAATATGATTGCAATTAAGGGTCTTTTTGGATCCCCATAAAAATGACACGAAAATTATTTTTGGTTCAGAAAAATATTTTTGTGTGCTTGAATTTTCGCAAAATAATTTTCAGTAAACTCGTCTTAAAAAACTTTCAAAAAATTTGTCCTTTTATCGATCGTCACTAACGCAAATTGCAAAAGATTTGGTGGTTGATATTCGAGATCCCGAATTCGAAGTTTAGTTGCTTCACGAGTAAAGTAACCATGTCACAAGTATCATGAAACAGCAGGACCGGATCACGACAATGATCGAAGTGGGAAAACCCCTCTACTAAAGACAACCTGATCCCCCAATCTAATGCAATAATACTCAATAAGTGAGAAACTCCAACCACTAGAGAAATTCGATCCCAAATCTGATGCACAAGTAAACATCCGGTCAACCGCCCAATGTCCACGGTCGCCGCAATACCCCACAACCCACAATCTGGTATGACGAATCCACTCACTAAACCTGGCTACACTATCCTACAACCCTGCTCAACCCGAGCAATACCACACGTATCTCAATAAAAGGAGAAGAGGTGCCAACATGGTTTCTCCTAAGTCAAATTCCAATGATAGTGTAGCAGTAAAAGGTGGCCTATCTAGATGTCCATACAAGCATGCAAGTGTCCTCATGATGATAAAAGAAAGACAAATACTGTTGTTCATACATAGATTAGAGCATGCTATTCCAGGATAACAAAGATCTCATAAGAATACTAAGTACTAACATAGCACAAGTCCAACTATACAAGCATGCATGTTACCCACGATATACTACTCGGCATTCAACAACGGGGATCACTCTAATATTCCTAGTGAGTAAATCAAAGATGAGGTCCACAACAACTACCCACCTCGAAAAGCATGAACTACAACAATACGAGATTCCTCGCTGTCCAAGATTCTCAATCTCCGCAAACCTCCAAAATGCGAGAACTACAAAAAAAATAGATCGCACACGGCAAAATAAACAACTCCACAGCAGAAAATACTGTTTTGCAAAACAGCACGAAAAACGAGGAAATTCACCTTAGTGCAGTCCTCAAAAAAATCCAGAAAAATCACTGTTGCGATCCTCGCGACGAGTAGATGAAAAACGAGTACTTACTCGTACCGTTCTTGTCACGCCCCGGGGGTTTAAACGCGCAGAAAGGGTAGCCACCGATGCTCCCAAATTTGCATACATTTTTTTTTTGAAACCGATCTCCCCCGGCTCGTGCCCAGACCCGCCGCATATACAAATTCACTATGAAAACGGGCAGAGTCTCCTTTGTATATGCACGGCGTCCTGACTACAAAGTCCATAATATCATACCTTTAACCACACTAGTTCAATCATCAAATACATACAACCATTTTCCATAAGTAATAAAGGAGCCGACTATTTTTGAAAGGATAAAACCGCAGGGTTTTGAAAGCGGTGCCCACACGACACCCTAGTTTTACAAAGCCATTTCGAAATCCATAAATCCACAGGGTTTTGAAAACGGTGCCCACACGACACCCAGGTTTTACAAATCCTTTTCGCAATGTTCTCTTTCCTTTTCTTTTAGTTTGAAAATGGCCAATTATCCGATAGTAACAAAACATGCATCCACAGAGTACTGTAATAAATCCAACATCCAAATCAACCTCACAAAAGTATTACACCCACATAGCTATTAACAGATAATGAAATGAGCCAAAGAAGCACTAACCATAGTCTGCAGCCTCAAAGGGCCGATAGACCTCTCATCGCGGCCTCACCGTCGCCCTAGCTCTCACCCCTGTCTGAACCTGTCACAGAGTGGGGAGTCAGCGACACAAGATACAAAATATGAAAAGAATGAAGGTTATAACTAAAGCAAACTGTAAGAAAGATCAGGGCAACCGCCCTCGTCACTGTGCAATCGACAGTAAAATGCAATAAGGGCTAAAAGTAAGGCAAACCACTGAAAACCAGAGTAACCGCCCTCCTCAATGTGCAACCAACAGTGAGAAACCCCGTTTAAAACAAACCGGGCACCTCCCCCGGCAACCACACCGAGCACCGATCTCGGAAACCCCGCCGAGCACCTACCTCGGCCGCCGAGCACCTGCCTCGGCATCACCGCTCACACCCCCACCCACGAGGGCCCCCATTACGTCACCGTCACGTGGGGTACACGGGTCAACGTACCACTTTTCCGGAAAAGCACACCCTTGCGGTGGCCAAACCGTCGGTGTGCGTGTAGCAATCTCGAGCCTCGACCGAGCACCAACCTCGGCCAACCAGACCGAGCACCAACCTCGGCCATCCAGAACATGATGTATCATCGAGCTTAGCGACCCTTAGTCGCCATAAATGTAGTGATAATAAAAACATAAGCAGGTACGGGGGTTAGCAACATTTCAACGTGTCAAACCTTTGCTCTTACCAATTGCCCTCATTTCCCGACTCAAGAACTGTCGGGCGAGGAACCCACTTTTCGATATCCGACTGGTCACACCGATCACCGTCCTCTTCGCTAGCATACTCCAAACAACCCTACTGTTGTTCGGAGAGGGCGAACTGCCCGTCCAGTCTCCCACCGCGACGTTCATCAAACCGGAGGTCCACGTCACCCCCCACTACCCCTTACAAGATATAAATAATAATAACAGAAACATGCACAAAGAGGTTCTAAGGGATACCCACCTCGAAGCAAGTCGAACGAAACACCTAGGGCGTCCCGCGCCCTCAAACGACTATCGGACCTGAAAGAAAGTCCCCCAGAGAGTACAAATCAATAATAACCCAATTTTCTGCGAACAAAAACGTGTTTAATCCGACGCCGCCGATGAATCGACCATTTTGCCGATTCACGGGTCGTGACGCGAAGATCTATTCAAAGGGAGTCAACGGATTCCGAACGAAAGTTTCAGAGATCAAGTGAACGCTGTCCCCAACAGCCTACCAAGCTACAAATACATTTAGACCCCCGGACTTTACTAAAATTGCACTTTATTCAAACAAAACTACTACATAAGCCACAACTTTTAATCCGGGAACCCAAGTACCAAAATAAATTACCCGTAGATAGATATTAACGTGCTGGACTCCGTGCTCATAGTCTAGGATCAATTTGAGCCATAAAACACAAGTTGGCCCATTCCTAAAGTGCATTGAGGGCTCGACTTCGCCAAAAAGATGAAAACGATGGGTCATCTTCAACTTTTGCGTGAGCATCACCCCCAAGGATCCCAAAATAAACAGGGGCTCACCTCAGGTCCATCGCAGAACCCTCAGGTTGCTAAAAACCCGCACACGACTTTCACCTTGCTCCTTTAGAGCTTGGTTCAAGCGCCAAGCCAACCCAAAGGTTCTGGGCCAAAAATAAAGTGAGAAACAACAAGAAACCCTTAAAAACATACCTGGGCTCACCCTTGGAAGATGGCCGGCCCGATAGAAAACCCGCCGAAGCAAGGAGACCCCGACCCGTCCTTGATGGAGCACGCGATGGCCGAACCCTCACTCCTGTCGGTCGTTCTTCAAACTAAGGTGAGCACGGGCCTTGTTGGACTTCCAGAAGTAGAACATACCTGGGCCGACCGAGCTTGGAGTCCCCCCGTGCTCCACCGGCCGAGGAATGAGAAGAAGATGCTTTAGATGGCCATTAATGGCAACTCGCAATCGAGACTGCATGGGTCGCATGCAAGGGGTTTGGAGGAACGCTTAGGGTGCCAGAAAGCTTACCATGCGTTGGCCGGCGCCGGAGGGGCGACGGGCGGCAACGGGCGGCGTTGCTCTGCCAACCCCAAGAACCCGACAGCTAGGGTTTGCTCCGCCGCCATCCACACTGCACCGCAGCCCACCAAACTTCGTGGGCCTCCTTCTGGGTCGAGCAGGTTGTGCTGAGAAAGTTGGTTCAGCCGCCGGAGCTTCAGAGGCGGCGCGCACCAAGAACAGCCAAGACCTAGGGTTCCGGCGACCCCACCTTCTCCCGACGGCAACCGAGGGTTTCCAGACCCCGAGGCTCGACCTGGATCATCCTTGGGATGTCAGAAGCCGACTTCCAAAGTCCCAGTTGCCGAAAAACCCAAGGAAGGAGGAGGCTCACCTCGTTGGACCCGAGGAAGAAGGAGAGGGTGGCCCAGCGGCGCACGGTGGAGCCGATCGTCGGGGCTCTCCGATCAGCCTCTCCGGTGGCCGAGGGCGCTCCCAGATGTGGTTAGGAGAGGACCCGAGCCCAAAGGATGCTTCCCTTGTCATCCAACCTGAAAGCAAGAATGGATCTTGCTTTCCCGGCGAGGGAAGGTGGTGGCCGGCGGCATGCGGCTCGGGAAACACAGCGGGGGAGGAGAGGGAGTCGTGGGGTGCGGTTAGGGGATAGTGCGGCTAGGGTTTGAGCAACCGAGCCCTTCGAACGTCTTGTAGGGTTACCCTTGCGACAAGATGCCATTAAGCCCTTCAACTCTCAACCTTTAGACATAGGTCCATCACTGCACAATCCATCTTGCACAGAAGACCCTCTCCACCAATCCTCTCGCTATTTGACACATAAGATGTAAGGATTTTTCACAAAATAGTGCGAAATTTCGAGTATTTCATGCTTTTCGAGGACACCGGGTCGTCAAACCGAAAAACGGACTTCGCCACGACGTCCGGCTCGACGAAAACTATCAAGTAGCATAGTTGGTTCCCCAATAGTGCCCCTAAAAATATTCGATCCATTTAATACCGCAAATTCTACCGTATGCCACGCATCCCAATGCTCCAGAGTCGTCAAACGAAGATTTCGTCGGCGCCACTGCGCTCAGATCGGCGACGCCATTTAAATCGACTACCTGGATTATCAGATTCGGACCCAGACAGTCGATCGGGCGACGTTGGCCAACGCGGGAATTAAATCAGGGTGTTACTATTCCAATCACTATTCACTTAAGTCGCGGGTCCCACTAGTTTCCCTTGCCAATTTCAGGACGATCCGACCGTCGGATCAACAATTGGTCTATACAGTTTTCTCTCGATTCGATGAGACGGTCGCACTGGAGACCTCAGATTTCGAGATCAGACTCGGATCGGAAAGACGAAATTTGTGCTTCGAAAACTGTGCCATCCGCACACCGGTATACACACCACTAAGGTCAAATTTGTTTCCTCGCACACATTCACACCTGAAAAAATACTCTTTATGCCAACTCAAAATTCCCGAGTATTACATCACTCACACCTTAAAAGATGTTTCGTCCTCGAAACTTAAACACACCGGGAATCCAGTAAGTGGGGATAGGGCCCAAGCATGCCCGACTTGCGCTCCCAAATGGCTTCGCGCCCCTCGTGACCCTCTCATTTCTCTCTGGCACTAGGAGGGATTGCAGTTTCCCCCCATGCCGGGCGCTGATGTTCGGCCTTTATTCGCTGACCAACACAATAGCGAACCACGAGTTGTGCTACAACCCTTGTGAAATTAAGCCACCCAAAAGTCTGCTGTTGATCCGCCCTGCTGCGTAATCGCGGTCACCGATACGTCTCCCAACTGACTCTTACCGCTCCAGGCATCGACTGCTCCACTTGTCTTTCCGGGGTGATCCTGATTGGACGAATTGTTTCCTTGAGTTGCTTGGTCGCATAGGCCTTAACTCTCCCGACATTTAGCCGTCCCAAAAAACCCACCTCGCGAGGCCCAAACTCACACCTTTGGAGTTTGGCCTACCCTCTCTGGTCCCTGAGAGTCTGCAAGGGCACTCGTAAACACTCCTCGCCCATACGTGGGTTGATCCAAGGAGGGTCTGAACATTCTGTTCAACATACCCGTGAACACCGCTGGGGCGTTCAAATATCCACCCCCGAAGCAATGACACGCGAAGCGCCCTACATCGCTGGGCGAAACTCGGTGGTAACCCTGAACGGAGAGCCACCGGGCTGATCCGCCATAAGATTTCAGACTACCGACGGCTCAACCCGCTCGGCAGCCCTACCGTCCCGTCCCTCTTGATCGAAACTAACCTGAATAGGCCTGCTCCTCGGCTTGGAGTTCCCTGTTATGACGCCACCGGTTCGCAGACCACCTCTGACGGTGCTGACCAGTCAGCAACCAAAGTCTCGCGATGCGTCGAGGTACTCCGGTCCTACCACCAAACCCGGACCGACGGGCCCTTATGTTGGGTTGTATTAATTGGATCTAAATAGGGAAAAAAACACCTAGAGGGGGGTGAATATGTGTAAATAGTAAACACTCAAAAATCGTTGCGCAATAAAACCCAATGCGGAAATATAAATTAACACGCAAGATTTTTACGTGGAAAACTCCAAACCGGAGTAAAAAACCACGGGACCGATAACACGGTGAAATCCACTAGAATTAAACCACGTACAAAGGTGATATACCGTACTCACAGACGACTCGACCTTTTTCCATACGCTCCTAGTAGATCTTCTCCGCTCGCTCCGCAACGCTCCTCGAATCCACGATTTGCGTCCAACGCCGAATCCACGGCGTCCAACGTCGAATCCACGACGTCCGACCGAATCCACGGTCTTCACCCAGTAGCACGTCTCGAATCCACGAACGTACCTCGCTCCGAATCCACGAGAGCGGTTGCACCTTGAATCCACAAGGCCACGCGAGTCCACGCGCCGATTTTGGGAAAATCGTTGTTTTTGGGTGGTGATGATCCGCCGAATACTTAGATTAGAAATAGATCGGAAATACCATCTAAGTATTCATTAATTTGATTCTACTCAAAATCTGAGCATGAAAACCTAGAATCAAATTAATCAATATAGATGAAGAAACATAGAATTAAATCTATTGATTTCCTTTCTTCTCTATATGTGGATTTTTCTATTTCGGTCGTATACGGATCTATTTTGGATTACCCTAAAAAATGAATCGTAGGGTCTATTTATAGGTTAGAAACCATTGGAAGAAGATAAGAATCAAAAACTAACCTTTTCTGGAATTTTACAGGACGACGGTCCGGACTGGAATTATGGCGGTCCGGACTGTCGTGGCGAAACAGACTTTTTCCAGAAAAACATACCTTCGGGGTCCGGACTGAAATTCCCACGGTCCGGACTGTTCATGCAATTCCTGCAATTTTCACGTTCGGGGTCCGGACTGAAGTAACCACGGTCCGGACTGGAATTGTGCATGAACTATCCTATGTTCGGGGTCCGGACTGTAATGCCCGATCCGGATCCTGAACATGTAGTATGTCCAGTTTTTAATTTTTATGCAATTAAAAATTCATCCGAGTGTTTCTACACTGTAAGAAGTATTCGGATCACCAAAATATTTAGTTAAACGTACCCGATCCTTTTGAATTCTTCTTTCTTGAGATTGAGGTATATGATCCAAACTTCTTCATCTTCAATCTTCAAGACTTAACCATTTTCACGAAATACGCCAACACAAATTCCTTAATAATCTCCCCCTTTGGCGGTTTCGTGACAAAACACAAATCCACTCAAGAAAATTCAAAAAGATATTTTTGTTGCTATCACCATACAACAAAAATTTACAATGGAGATCCAAATAAAGATAAATACATGAGATAAACTCCTAAAACAGACTTTAGACTTAGACATCTGTACTCTCTGCAAAAAGGAAGCATTCTTGACAAACGAGATCGTTAGAAACCTCAAGAATTTTAGCATACAAAACCAAAAACAGAGATAGAGTTTATACTCACCATGACAATTACAAATTCAGATATGTAGTAAGATCACAATAAAAAATTGACATATCTTCTAAACATTAGAAATCCAAATGTCACAATTGTTAGCCAACAACAACTTGTTAGTTATATTACATGCCCAAATAGTTAGTCAAATAGTTAGTCAAGGCATGCATCAAAGCACAGTATAAAACCAAAAAAAAGTTGAAGTCATACTTACCTTATAGTTCAAAGTTCACAACTATCAGTCGATCATTGTTATCATTGTTTGTTCTCTCTCTCTCTCTCCCCCTTTTTGTCACAAAAACAGGCCAAAATTACACAATAAACGAAGAGTTAAAAGTTTTAAAACAAGAAAAACCTGAGAACTAAACAAAGAAAAATTGAAAAACCTGCAAAAGAAAAAAGATTAGAATAAGACACTACTCAGAGTCCTCGGAACTAATGCACCCAAGTTTTTGGAAGATTTTCTTTATCCGCCTGTTCATTGAAACTTGCTCCTTTTTAACTTACCGAATTTCTTCCTTCATTTCGATGAACTCATTAGACATGCGCTCTTGCTCGGAGGAGAGACGCTGTTATTCTCTATAGATGGAGGTCACCGAAGCATCATCGTCGGAAGTTGAAGGAGGTGCTTGTTGTGTTGCAGGTGCTAGTGGGACTGAAGCTGTCGCTGCTGAAGTTGATTGTCTGCGTCTGAGAGGAGGTGAGGGTGGCTCATCTTGTTTTGTGGAGAGAGACTTGACAATGGTCGTGTCGTTGATTGTTCCCAAACTATGCATAAGGGTCGACGAGGAAGTATCGACTTTGAATCTTTTCAAAATTCGCATAATTATGATTGGGAAAGGGAGTCTCTCTGTCGGATGTGCATGTTCCACGTACCGAGCCATCCTTGACCAGATAAGGAAAGGAATGTTGAAGTTAGAATCCATAGCAGTTGCCGGGTTTCCAAGGAGATAAAGAAATAGCATCCTGTCCCATCGAAGAACTTTTGTTTGCATATTTGGAAGAATATTATAGCAAACAATAAAGTTCAAATATCGGTACTCCGGTCGAAGCTCTCTTGAGAAAACTGAGTTCCCCGTCGACTGAGTGTCTGGCACACAAATTCCATTCACGACCACTCTCCATGAGTCGGCCGAAAAGATATGACCTTTCAGATAGTGCTTTCCTTCAGCTCGTGCCTTCATTCCCAACACCTCTACAATTAATTGTGGAGTGACCTTGATCTTAATGTTTCTAACCATGGTGTGAAATTCTCTCTGTCCGTCATCCTGATCAATTAATTTTGATCCATTCTGATAGAACATTCTGACGGAGTGGAGGCAATACCCTGAAGATTCGGGGGATTTGCAAATCGGTGCAAGTCCCGCTTGATCAAAAAGTGTTCCAAATAATGCAGAGCGCTCCTTTAAAACTTTGACATTTACATGTCGCTCGCCAATGCATTCTCTTTTCTCAAAGTCCTTAATCCTCTCAGAGCTTATGAAGTCTTGTGGAGAAGGTTGGCTTGCAAGTGGTTCTTCAATTGAAATACCCCGAGCACTCCCTCTTTTCCTTGCAATGCTTTTTCTCTTGGTTTTGGCTGGACTTGGTTCCATTGGGGCTTTCCCTTTCTCAGCAGCAGTAGGCGGAACCTTTGTCTTGGAAGTTTTAGCAGGGGCTTTCCCCTTTGAGGCAGTAGGTACAGTGGCCTCCACCAAGAGCTCATCCCAATCAATCGATTCAGTCTCAGATTCCGTCTCAGAATTGTCCCGAGTTTTCTTAGCCCTTTTGGGCTTGTTAGTTGTTCGAGCGTGAACCATAGTAGTCAGAAGGAAGATTACCCAAGTGATAACCATCGCTGCTATTGTTTGTGAAGAAGAGTCCTGTGAGCGACAACTCAAGAACACGAAAAAATTGTCAATTTTCAAAAATTTGAAAAATTGTACCCAAACAATCATTATCATGTAGAGAGACTAGGAATCAAATTAGTTTTGCAAAAAGAATTTTAAAAAGAGATCAATTCCAAGATTTTCAAAAATTCTTATTATATGCCCTAAAATCGAAATTTTAGAAATCGAAGCCTAAAAATTCGTTTATCAAGAGAAAACCTAGCATATAATCAAAACTAATCTACCCAGAGTTCTTATTTCAAAAGAAATTTGATCAAAAACCAATCTCAAACGAAAAAGATACAAAATTTTCATCACGTTTTGAGCAAAAAAGAGAAAAACTGTGAAAATTTTTTGATCATAAGAACTCACTTTGAATCGAAGAAGATGGGTTGGGAAGGCACCAAAATCGTTGCTTTCTAGAGAGAGAAGGTCTGGAGACTTAGAAACAAAAGATTGAAGTAAAAAGAAATCAAAACCCTTTTGTTCTATATAAAACCCAAGCCGCGGTCCGGACTGCCTCAAGAATCTAGTCCGGATCGGCTACCCGCAGGAATTCCTGCTTTCGGAATCCGGATCGGATTGTCCGGTCCGGACCGGCTTCAAACTTTTTCATCAGAAAAATTTAGAAAAATTCCAGAAAAAGATTGTAAGCACTTTTGTGTATCAACTTTAAATGAAAATCATCGTTTCATATACCAAGAAATAGATTATGCAAAATCTATCAAAAATATCGAAATAATGAAACGAAAATTTATAAAAATTAAATCCCTTAAAGTTGACCAAGTTCAATTACATCTATCATGATCTTATGAGTAATGCCTTTATCAAATCATCAATTTGGTAAAGAAAATGAAATACCAAGATCAATAGATGTTTGAAATCCCAAATATGTTAGATAATGTATCTAGTCAATTTGTTGAA
This sequence comes from Tillandsia fasciculata, assembly GCA_029168755.2. Classification (NCBI taxonomy): domain Eukaryota; kingdom Viridiplantae; phylum Streptophyta; class Magnoliopsida; order Poales; family Bromeliaceae; genus Tillandsia; species Tillandsia fasciculata. Next base: position 169,670 of record JAQOTM010000429.1, on the reverse strand, counting down.
GAGAGTGGCTCTTTGAGCATCTTTCATTAAAAATTCTCACCTTATACCAACCTTGAAATTTGACAGAGTCAAGTATTTCAACATGCATTTTATTTAATCAACTTGAAAAACCATGCTTGTTATGCATGTGGTAGCTGCACACAGTACTCGGACGACGGAGGTGGTAGCTCTTTCCTCCATGTGGTGGTAGTTTTCACACTCCTCATTGGGATGTAACTCTTTCCACATCTTTTGAGCATAACACTTTTCTTTGACTCCCCCTCAATTGGCTATCAATTATTTAAAATATAAAGTATTCAACCAAAGATTGATCTCGATTTCATACTCGACTCAATTGTCAAATAAGATAAAAACTATACCAAGAGATCATTGAGAGAGAAATTGACTTTGATCACTTAAAAGATGACTTAATTGACATAAATGATCATTGCATCATTGAAATATTATGATATCAAAAGCATAATAAATTTCTAAATATGTGAAAGGATGCAATTAAAGTCAATATAACTAATGCTCAATTAATGTTCTATGTACAAACATAGATAATGAACAAAAACACAAAAACAAAACCTAATCTAAGCATTGGTTACAAAAAGAGATTATTTCAAGGAAAGCATTCCAATTGCTTTACGCAAATGAATAAATCGTTTTTGATCCAAAGGTTTTGTTAAGATGTCAGCTAATTGATCCTCAGTTGAAATATATGAAAGTTGAAGAATATTTGATTCAACTAGCTCTCTAAGAAAATGATATCTAAGTTCAATGTGTTTTGTTCTTGAGTGCAACACAGGGTTTTTGGAAATGTTTATAGCACTAGTGTTGTCACAAAGAATTGTTACCGAAGTTGCTGAAATTCGGAAGTCGCTCAACACACTTTTCATCCAAATGAGTTGGGTTGAACAACTACCCGCTGAAATATACTCCGCTTCGGCAGTCGAGAGTGCAATGCAGTTTTGCTTTTTACTATGCCATGCAACAAGGCAATGGCCAAGATAAAAACATGCACCACTCGTACTTTTCCGATCATCCACAGATCCTGCCCAATCGGCATCTGAATATCCTACAATGCCAAGACTTGTTCCCATAGGATACCAAATTTCGAAATTTACGGTTCCTTTGATGTACCGGATGATCCGTTTCACCGCTTTCAGGTGAACCTCCTTTGGTGCTGACTGATATCTCGCGCAGATCCCAACACTAAAGGATATGTCCGGGCGACTAGCCGTGAGGTAAAGTAGACTTCCAATCATGCTGCGATAAAGTTTCTCGTCTACATTTCACTAAGAGATTCACTTCCTAATCCCTTATTGCTAATTCCCATTGGAGTCGGAAAATCTTTAGAATTTTCTAAATCAAACTTTTTGACCAACTCCATTGCATACTTGGATTGACACAGATGGATGCCTTCTTCACTTTGTTTCACTTGCAATCCAAGAAAATATGTCAGTTCGCCCATCATGGACATCTCAAATTCGCTCTCCATGGTTTCAGCGAATTTAGAAGCATCATTATCTCTTGTCGCACCAAATACAATGTCATCGACATAGATTTGTGCCACTATGAAGTTATCTTGATAATGCTTCACAAAGAGAGTCCGATCAGCTCCCCCTCGAGTATAGCCCTTTTCCAAAAGGTGCTTTGTCAACCTTTCGTACCATGCTCGCGGTGCTTGTTTTAGACCGTAAAGAGCCTTTTTCAAACGAAAAACATGGTTAGGTTGTTTATGGTCTACAAAACCTTTCGGTTGAGCCACATAAACTTCCTCATTTAAAAACCCATTTAAAAACGCGCTCTTAACGTCCATTTGAAAAAGTTTTATTTTAAAGTGACAAGCTATCGCAAATAAGATACGAATGGACTCGAGTCTAGCTACCGGGGCGAACGTTTCATCAAAGTCTATACCTTCTATTTGAGAGTAGCCTTGAGCAACTAGTCGTGCTTTGTTCCTGATGATGGTACCATCCTCATTTTTCTTATTCTTGAAAATCCATTTAGTACCTATCACATTGTGTTGCTTCGGAGGCTTCGTTAATTCCCAGACTTTGTTTCGTTCGAACTGATGGAGCTCTTCCTGCATTGCTTCAATCCAGTAGTCATCCTGAAGAGCTTCATCGACATTCTTTGGTTCTATCAAGGATACGTAACATGCGAATCCACAAACCAACTGTCTCCGAGTTCTGACTCCTTCTTGTGGGTCTCCAATAATGTTCGATTCAGGATGATCCTTGGAGATGCGTACCGTTTGAGGTAACGGAGTACTCGGAGGTACATGAGATGATTCCTGCACATCAGATAAACTTGAAGAACCATTAGATGCATCAATATTATCGGAAGAATTGTTATGAGAAGATGCATTTAGCAGGTGTATCATCATCAAGAGAGATATCAGGGTAGATTTTTCAGATGCAAAGTGAAAAGCTTCATCTACTTTAACATTTATAGATTCTACCATCGTTTTAGATTCCAAGTTAAATACTCGATATGCTCTACTGTTTGTAGAATAACCCATGAAAATCCCTTCGTCACTTCGAGAGTCAAATTTTCCAAGATTTTCGCGATCACGTAAAATGTAACACCGACTCCCAAAGATACGAAAATATTTGATATTTGGTTTTCTACAAAACCATAGTTCATATGGTGTATTTAAAGTTTCCGGGCGCAAATACACTCGATTAATTACATAGACTGCAGTGTTCACAGCTTCAGCCCAAAAATATAACGGTAAATTCCGGCTATGAAGCATAACACGTGCCATCTCTTGTACAACCCTGTTTTTGCGCTCGACTACACCATTCTGTTGAGGTGTATAGGGTGCTGAGAATTCATGTTTAATGCCGTTGGAAGTGCAAAAATCAATGAATTTAGAATTTATGAATTCTCCACCTCTATCACTTCTAACACGAACGATCTTTTCATTCTTTTCAATCATAATACGATGGCAAATCTCATGAAAAGAATCAAAAGTATCAGCTTTCTCTTTTAAAAATGCTACCCAAGATATCTAGAGAAATCATCAACCAATAGAAAAATATACCATTTACCTCCCAAAGATGGTTGACGAGTTGGCCCCATTAAATCCATGTGCAATAATTCCAAAGGCCGTTTTGTACCAACGTGGTTCAAGTTCTTGTGTGCAGTCCTTGATTGTTTTCCCTTTTGGCAACCGCCACACACAATGTTTTGTTTAAGTGAAAGTTTAGGAACCCCCTTGACCACATCTTTGTTTGAAATTCTAGCAAGTTCCTTAAAATTTATGTGACCTAGCCTTTCATGCCAAAGTGTTTCATTATTCAAAGAAGCTAGGTTACAATTTTCAGAAATTTTATTTGGAACAACATAACAATTATTTTCAGATCTAACCCCTTTAAAAAGAAACATGGTCCTTATCAGTTACAATACATTCATCAGATGAAAAATTAACTGAAAAACCATTGTCACAAAGTTGACTAATGCTTATGAGGTTAGTCTTAAGGCCTTCAACAAATAACACATTGTTCAGAACCGGGCCAACTGGAATAGCTATTGTTTCTTTTCCAACAATTTTGGAAGACCGACCGTCTCCGAAAACTACAAGTCCTCCGGAGATTTTCTCAAAAGTTTGAAAACAGTTTTTGTCACCGGTCATGTGACGGGAACACCCGCTATCCAGATACCAAGACGAATTATCATATGCATGCAAGGAAATATTAACAACAAGACAAGGAAAGATTTCACCTTTGCGCACCCAAACCTTTTTGGACTGCGTTGGTAATGATCGTGAAGTTATTTTCCTAGGTGAAAGCGTCTTGTTTGATTGCTGCTCCTTGACATCGTCTTGCGAGGTGAACTACCAAGGCTCTTTTCCTTTGAAAAGTTTTCCTTTGATTTTCGGGGAATCACCTTTTCGGTAGTTGTTGCAAGAGGCGCTTGAGTTGAACGTTTCGCTCCCATCTTGCAATTTCTCCTTATGTGCCCTGAAAACCACAACGAAAACATACCTTAGTGCTTGACGATCCCGAAGAGGATGAAGTAGGCTTGTTGTCGTTGTTTGTCGTGAATTCCGGTGTCGGAGGAGGAGATACCGACTGAGGCACAAAAACTGTCCCACTCGAACTTGGACTGTCTCCCGTTCGATTGTATCCGAGGCCGAATCGGTTTGTTTGACCAAGACCAAGAAGCTTATCCAACTTACTCCTTCCTGAAGAAAAACGCTTTAAGTTATCCTGGAGTTGGAAAATGGTCTTCGTCATTTCCATTTTTTCTTGTCGAGCCTCGTTGTAGAGCTTCAAGAAGTAATTCGCGTTATCCACCAATTTTACATGTTCCTTCTCGAGATGCTCATTTTTCTCTTGAAGGGAAACATTTACTTTAATCAGGTTACCCCTTTCCTCTTCAAGAGCGTTTGAGAGAGAAGTTGCCATTTTCACTTCTTCTTCGAGATCCTGCAATCTCCCTCTCAAACTCCTGTTTTGCTTTGCCAATTTCTTTGAATCCCTCAAAAGTTTATGGTAGGCAAGAGCAAACTCTTCACCTTCAGAGTTACTCGATTCGTCGTCCATGGCATTCTTTTCAACATGGGAGGAGTTGGACAATGAATCGGATGTACTTGCCATTAAGCACATGAAGGGTGAAGATGTGGACGCGTGGAACGCCGTTGCGTTGTTTTCTTCATCACTTGAAGATGACTCATTTGACGTTGAGTTGTCATCCCAAGTGACGCTTGCATCGCCTTCTTCTTTGCCGGATTCTTATTGGGACACTCCGTTGCAATGTGGCCGTAGCCTCGACATTTGAAGCATTGTACTTGTCCCTCTGAACTTTTCTTATCCTTTGAAAAGTTCTCTTGCTTTCTTGACTTGTAGCTTGAAGAACCCTTGCCTTTCTTTGACTTTCCGAAGGATGGAGTTTTGCTTGAATTACCCCTTCGAAAGTTTCGGCGAAACTTCCTTGTCAAGAGAGCAAGCTGCTTCTCAAAGTCCTCCATAGATAGGTTCTCGTCATCGTCTGAGGAGGATGAATCCGCGTCTTCTTCTTTTGTTGATTTCAATGCAAAACCTGAAGACTTAGAAGAGGATGCTTTTCCAGAAGAATAGTTAGTAGGAAATGTCATTTCATAAGTTTGTAATGAACCAACTAATTCTTCTACACGGATTTCGTCCGGGTGTTTAATTGTTTCAATGGCCGTAACCTTGGGCGAAATCGTTCAGGAAGAGTTCTTAAAATCTTTCTTACAACTTTAAATTCTGGAATCTTCTCTCCCAAGTTAGCACATGAGTTCACGATGTCTTGCAATCGTGTGTAATAATCTGTGAAAGATTCATTTTCTGCCATAGAAATAGAGTCAAACTTGCTCGTAAGCATTTGCAGTTTTTGAATCTTCACAAGGTTAGTTCCCTCATGCGTAACTTGTAGAACATCCCAGATTTCTTTCGCAGTCTCACATGCCGAGACGCGAGAGAACTCTGTTTGTGACAAAGCATTAAATAAAGCATTAATTCCTTTGCCATTGTAAGAAGATGAATCAATCTCTTCCTTGGTCCATTTCGACCTAGGTTTGATGGTGGGAACATCAGCAATAAATTCAGTTGGATTAGACCATCCTAATTCAATTGATTGCCACACCCGTTCGTCGATGGAAATTAAAAAGGCTTTCATCCGTACTTTCCAGTACGCATAATTTGTTCCATCGAAGAATGGGGGTCTGTTGATGTTTCCACCTTCAACCATTGTTTACAACCCTATTCCCGCTCTGATACCACTTGTTGGGTTATATTAATTGGATCTAAATAGGGGAAAAAACACCTAGAGGGGGGTGAATAGGTGTAAACAATAAACACTCAAAAATCATTGCGCAATAAAACCCAATGCGGAAATATAAAAGAACACGCAAGATTTTTACGTGGAAAAACTCCAAACCGGAGTAAAAAACCACGGGACCGATAACACGGCGAAATCCACTAGAATTAAACACGTACAAGGTGATATACCGTACTCACAGACGACTCAACCTTTTTCCATACGCTCCTAGTAGATCTTCTCCGCTCGCTCCACAACGCTTCTCGAATCCACGATCTGCGCCCAACGCTGAATCCACAGCGTCCAACGTCGAGTCCACGACGTCCGACCGAATCCACGGTCTTCACCCAGTAGCACGCTTCGAATCCACGAACGTACCTCGCTCCGAATCCACGAGAGCGGTTGCACCTTGAATCCACAAGGCCACGCGAGTCCACGCGCCGATTTTGGGTAAATCGTTGTTTTTGGGTGGTGATGATCCGCCGAATACTTAGATTAGAAATAGATCGGAAATACCATCTAAGTATTCATTAATTTGATTCTACTCAAAATCTGAGTTTGAAAACCTAGAATCAAATTAATCAATATAGATGAAGAAACATAGAATTAAATCTATTGATTTCCTTTCTTCTCTATATGTGGATTTTTCTATTTCGGTCGTATACGGATCTATTTTGGATTACCCTAAAAATGAATCGTAGGGTCTATTTATAGGTTAGAAACCATTGGAAGAAGATAAGGATCAAAAACTAACCTTTTCTGGAATTTTACAGGACGGCGATCCGGACTGGAATTATGGCGATCCGGACTGTCGTAGCGAAACAGACTTTTTCCAGAAAAACATACCTTCGGGATCCGGACTGAAATTCCCACGATCCGGATCGTTCATACAATTCCTGCAATTCCACGTTCGGGATCCGGACTGAAGTAACCACGGTCCGGACTGGAATTGTGCATGAACTATCCTATGTTTGGGGTCCGGACTGTAATGCCCGATCCGGATCCTGAACATGTAGTATGTCCAGTTTTTGATTTTTATGCAATGTCCAGTTTTTGATTTTTATGCAATTAAAAATTCATCTGAGTGTTTCTACACTATAAGAAGTATTCGGATCACCAAAATATTTAGTTAAACGTACCTGATCCTTTCATGATCCAAACTTCTTCATCTTCAATCTTCAAGACTTAACCATTTTCACGAAATACGCCAACACAAACTTAACACCTTAAATGCCCAAAATTAACCCGACCACAAAGGGGGAATCCACACTAACACCCTCGTGAGACACCAGAATGTGCCAACCAAACCAGTCGGGTCACCGCCTACAAGCAATCCTCCTTTGGAACAATGAACCCACCCGTCACCAACACGGATCTCCTCCACCCGTCACCAACACGGCCACTAGCTCGGAGCATAACCACTAGCCCGGCTTGTCCGCTCCGACTGTCTGTCCTACCGAGGTGATGGTCAAAATTAAAGCTAGGTTTCAGCTCTCAGACCTACTACAAGGTCTACCCCACAGAAAAAGATGCATGCAGGGCATCCTAGCTGAAAGTGACCACTGCAAGAGCGCCAGGTAGTCAACAACCCTCGTTGACCTACACTGCCTCAAGAACAATAAACTCGCAACCCAAAGTCCTCAACACTATACCTTGGTCATGGGAAGCTGGCGACAAAACCCAAGAAATACGGTCCTACTTCCGTACTGGCACCGAAGGGGTGCGACACTCTGATTAACGACTGACGCTCGGTCCCAATCCATCGCCCTTCCAAGCACCGGGCAACGAACCGAGCTGCAACCACTCAGACCAAACAGTCACACTCCCAACCGAGAGGACTCCGAGCTCTAGGTCCGCTAAGACAATGGCCTCCGGATGCAGTAGACTACCCATCCAAAACCCATCGGGTCGGGAAAGGATGAGCGACGATAATAGCGAGAATCACCTTGTCATCAAACTGCCTAGGTTTACTATGCGCACTCGAGGGATCACGCGTCACCCCATTAGTGGGACGACCTAACCGACCCTCTTGCGCCGAACGTGAGAACTCAACTCAGAGCTACACCACCACAACCCCCTTAAAAGGAGCTAACCGGCACCACCCAGCGTCAAAAAGTCAAACACCCAATAAAAGTCGCCACTTACGCACACTTGTGCGAAACGAGGCATGGCCTCACTAGACAAAAATGATTCCAAACGAACAAGGTTTACCAGTCCCGGTGGTCTCCTTTTTAACCTAAAGGGTACAACCTTAGGCAAGTGTCACCCGGTTACCCATGTCCGATAAAGGAGCTGACACACTAACAACCACCGGCGGATTACACTACCACTAGTTACCATTACTAACGACGACCAGGACAAAGTCAGAGGAAGGGGTTTGGAAAACAAAAGCTGGCGCAACGATCTGCTGTGCTCTCCGCCGCACCAAATGCATGATCACCGTTAGCAGGCCCACCGTGTCCTGTGCTGGTTGTTTAATCCATTGTTTCCCCGCAACCAGCAAGACCCCGGTGGCAGTCGGCCTTGACCCCAACCTCCACATCAACCTGACTACACTAGCACAACACCCGAGCTAATCCGGGAAACAAAACTTAACAATCCCGCACTATCGCCTCTCTACGCACCTCTACCCTGATCATTTCATTAGTTAGTAGCCAGTGGTGATGTGCTTCTGTGGATGTTGGGCAACGACTACTGTGGTTAAAGTTGTTTTTCTCTGATACCATCTTAATCTGTCATGCCCCGGGAGTTTAAACGTGCGGAAAGGGTAGCCACCGATGCTCCCAATTTGCATACATTTTTTTTTTCGAAACCGATCTCCCCTGGCTCGTGCCCAGACCCGCCGCATATACAAATTCACTCTGCAAACGGGCAGAGTCTTCTTTGTATATGCACGGCGTCCTGACTACAAAGTCCATAATATCATACCTTTAACCATACTAGTTCAATCATCAAATACATACAACCATTTTCCATAAGTAATAAAGGGGCCGACTATTTTTGAAAGGATAAAACCGCAGGGTTTTGAAAGCGGTGCCCACACGACACCCTAGTTTTACAAAGCCATTTCGAAATTCATAAATCTACAGGGTTTTGAAAATGGTGCCCACACGACACCCAGGTTTTACAAATCTTTTTCGCAATGTTCTCTTTCCTTTTCTTTTAGTTTGAAAACGGCCAATTATCCGATAGTAACAAAACATGCATCTACAGAGTACTGTAATAAATCCAACATCCAAATCAACCTCACAAAAGTATCACACCCACATAGCTATTAACAGATAATGAAATGAGCCAAAGAAGCACTAACCATAGTCTGCAGCCTCGAAGGGCCGATAGACCTCTCATCGTGGCCTCACCGTCGCCCTAGCTCTCACCCCTGTCTGAACTTGTCACAGAGTGGGGAGTCAGCGACACAAGATACAAAGTATGAAAAGCATGAAGGTTATAACTAAAGCAAACTGTAAGAAAGATCAGGGCAACCGCCCTCGTCACTGTGCAATCGACAGTAAAATGCAATAAGGGCTAAAAGTAAGGCAAACCACTTAAAACCAGAGTAACCGCCGTCCTCAATGTGCAACCAACAGTGAGAAACCCGGTGTAAAACAAACCGAGCACCTCCCCCGGCAACCACACCGAGCACCGATCTCGGAAACCCCGCCGAGCACCTACCTCGGCCGCCGAGCACCTGCCTCGGCATCACCGCTCACACCCCCACCCACGAGGGCCCCCATTACGTCACCGTCACGTGGGGTACACGAGTCAACGTGTTACGGCATTTTGGTGTTGGCATATTTCGTGAGTCAAGTCAGTGAGTTGAGTCGGAGTCTTAAAGGGATCAAATTGTCAAATCAGCCTTCGAAGACTCATTGAAGATTCAACATGAGCCCAAGTCAACTCCCAGGTATGATTAAATATAGATCATGGTGATTAAAGTTCATTTATAATCATTGGAAACAGGAAATTAATGAAAACCGGTTTAGACTTGGTTTTAGGAACTTAGTTTTAACTTACAACTTAATTTAAGTTTGGATTCCGGTACTTGGTTTGTTTTGGATAAAGTTTATCTTGGAAAAATCAGTTTTTACATTGAGTACCGGAACCACACTTGAAGTTCCTCAAACCCGACACAGAATTTTCTGAAATTTGTATTGCGTACCGGAACACAGACTCGAGTACCGGTACACAATGTCATCTCGGGAAAAGTTTCCTAAACCGACTCTAATTCGTTTCCATGGGTTATAAATAGATACTTAGGGTTTCTAAATAAAAAATAATACCGATCAATTAAGAAAACACTCGAGAGCAACCCTAGAGGCTAGGTTTTTATCGTTCTTCTTTTTAGCCTCTTTTAGGTCAATTCGACGGTTCTTCCAAGATCTATCTTTTGTCGAATTGATCTAAACTTTGCTTAGAGATTTCTTCTACGGTTCTTCAATGATAATCTAAGCAAAGGATCACCATCGAAGCCTATATTTCTTATCGGCTGAGTTTGCGTCGTGGATTCGACGTGGCACCGTGGATTCGGTGTGTTGAAGGCGTTTCGTGGATTCGAAACGTGTGCTCGTGGATTCGAGTGGCGTTCGTGGATTCGAACGTGTGCAGTGGACGTGCAATCGGTGAGCGCAAGGTCCGAAGAAGTTGAAGGAGGGGTTTGAGTCCGTGGAGTCGGTAATCACCTTGTTATTCTTCTTTTCTTAGTGGATTGTTATTGCGTGTTGGTCCCGTGGTTTTTCTCCTGGATTGGAGTTTCCACGTAAATCTCGGTGTGTTGATTTTTATTTTCCGCATTGGTTTTTATTTTGCACTGAGATTTGTTTTTAAATATTACACCTATTCACCCCCCTCTAGGTGTTTGATAGTACCTATTTAGATCCTTGTGGATCCTAAATAAAAACCTACAATTGGTATCAGAGCGGGTTTTAGGTTTATCTATCATGTCGGGTGAAAGTGGTAATATTTTTAGACCTCCTCTTTTTGATGGGACCAATTATGCATATTGGAAAGTGCGGATGAGAGCTTTTCTCATCTCAATTGATGAGCGTGTTTGGCAAACCGTTGAATACGGTTGGGTGCATCCTGTTGAGGAAGTAGGAAATTCTACTACCCCAAAACCTCGCTCTAGATGGTCTAAAGAGGAAATCGAAAGATCTTCTTACAATGGGAAAGGTATGAACGCTTTATATAATTCTCTTTCCTCGACTGAGTTTACAAGAATTTCCGCGTGTGAAACCGCGAAGGAAATTTGGGATATTCTCAAAATTACACATGAGGGTACTAATCTTGTAAAAATTCAAAAGCTCCAGATGCTTACAAGTCAATTTGACTCTATTCATATGGAAGAGCATGAATTGTTTACAGATTATTACACTAGACTTCAAGATGTAATTAATACATGTGCTAATTTAGGAGAAAAGATCCCGGAGTCGAAAATTGTAAGAAAGATACTTCGGACTCTTCCGGAACGGTTTAGGGCAAAGGTTACCGCCATTGAAACCGTTAGTCATCCGGATGAGATGAGTGTAGAGGAATTAGTAGGTGCTTTACAAACTTATGAGATGACTTTTCCTACTAATCAAATTTCTTCCAAGTCTTCTTCTAAGCTTACAGGTATTGCATTCAAATCAACAAAGGAAGAAGATGACGAATCAAGTTCCGATGATGAAATCTCTTTTGCCGATTTTGAAGAACAATTGGCGCGGATCACAAAGAAATTTCGTCGGAAATTTTGGAAGAATCGAACCGATGGATCTTCATCCACGAAACCATCTAAAGGATCATCGGGTTCTAAATCCTCTAAACTCAAAGGCGTTGCAAAACCTTCTAAAGAAAAAGAAAAAGATGATTTCGAAGGGGAAATCCGATGCTATCGATGCAAAGGCTACGGCCATATTTCAACGGATTGTCCTTCTAAGAAATCATACAAAAAGAAGGCTTTGCAAGCAAAAACTTGGGACGATTCTAGTTTCGATGAATCGACCTCAAGTGAAGAGGAAAAAGAAAAAATTGTTGCTTTTCATGCCTCTCAAATTCCCTCTTCTAATTTGTGCTTATCATCTTTAGTCACTGACTCTATTCCTTTGATTTTGCATGAAACATCAACATCCGGAGGAGAGTCATCAAGTGAGGGGGAGTCGGACGAAGAAGAACTCGTTGAGGCATACCAACAACTTCTTGCGGAATCAAAGAAGATGGCCAAGCATATCAAGAAGTTGAGGAAGCAACGACTTGAAGTTCAAGACGAGAATCAAGCTTTAAAGATCAAACTTCATGATCTCGAGGAGGAACAAGGACGGTTATTGGATAACAATAAAATCCTCCAAGAAAAGTTAAACCAATCGGAGACGAACGCAAAATCATATATGGACAAGATTGGTTTTCTTGAAAAGCAGTTTGAAGAAATTCATGTCACCAACCAAGCTTTGACCAAGCAAGTTCATCAACTCAAATCCGACATACAAAGGCTTTCAACCGGTTCCAAGAAACTAGAAAGTATGTCCGGATTAGGTCAAACAAGCAAGGTTGGTTTGGGATTTAAAAAGAACCAAACTGTGAAGGCTTCAAGTTCCACAATGAAATTGAAAGGAAGAACTTGTCACCTATGTGGACTTGAAGGACACTTGGTGAAGAATTGCCCGGAAAAGAGAAAGAAAAATCCTTCGGCAACTTCATCTACGGAGCGGACTCAACGGAATCAAAAGACACATCAAGTCAAAGGAGTTCACTCAACCCACCAAAGGTCCGCCAAAGGTCCGAGCCACAACATCAATCATACAAGTGGATCATTGCGAGGCAAAGACCTAAGGTGGATAAACAGTCAAAGCGGACAACCCCCGGCCACAACGAATCAAGACAACCCAAAATCCAGCGATTTTGGATTCGGAAAGGTGATATCTTTCCTTGTCTTAAGTTCTAAATAGCTTATGACTGTGTGTAATGCTTTGATTGGTTTTCCCTTCATATTTTTTCTAATCTTTGCATTACATGTTTTTCAATGCTCTTCGTTTTTATACTTTGTTTTTGAACAAAAGGGTTCTTATTGAACAAGTGCATTGAATAAAAAGGGCTTCACGTTCATTCACTCTAAATTAATTTTATATGGATTATCAACTTTACTCCATAATCATAATCATGAAGATACTTCATTATAGGAGTTTTTGATAGTTATAAGCATCAAATTTTAGAAATCATGTGTGATCTTAAGATGCTTAATCTATCTTGGTTGTGTGAATTCATTGTGATAAATGTGAGACAACCGATAGACTAAAATTTGGGATTTAATTCTTTCACGTAAGAGATTGCATTCTTACAAGGGTAAATAAATGAGTTGCAAAAGATGTGAAAAGAGTTACATCCGAAAGGAGTGTGAAAACTACCACCACATGTTGGAAAGAGCTACCACATATTTTTGGATGCTTGGAAAATATTTTATGAGAAAATCTTTAGTTGAAGCATTCGGAGATTTAAATTCAAAGTTCTTATTTTAAACAATCTCCTGGTTGGTATAAGGTGGGATAGTTAAAAAGATGCTCAAAGAGCCACCCTTAGGTATTTTAGTGCTTATCTCAATTTGAAAGGGTAGAATTCAAGATTGATGTCATTTGGAAATCTCCGTAAGTCATCTTTGTAAATCCGTTACATCTTGATAGAGTTTGGATCTCAAGATTATTTTTGATGACTTGTGTTTGATGAATATAACATGAAAAACTGTTTATAATGTTTTATCTTTGTTTTTCATGATTTAGGAGTAAATCTTTTTAATTTTGTGAAATTAATTGGATTGAATGGCATCTGTGTGAATTCGTTGTTTAAAGCACTTAAATTGATTTCTTGATGGAATACAAATCGGTATTTGAAAAGATTTTAAAATTTGGATTTGTTTCAAGAAATTCTTGTCTTTTTGGCTCTGGTGTACCCGTACTTGAATTTTAGTACCGGAACCAAAATTCCGGATCAAAAACCCAATCCGGACCCCGAATCATGAAAATCCCTGTTTTTCACTTGAGTACCGGTACTCCATGTTTAGTACCGGAACTACCTTTGCGGATCCGGATCAGAGGGATTTTTCAGTCCGGAACCCGAACGAAGATTTTCAGGTTTTTGCACTGTGTACCGGTACGCGATTTATTGGTACCGGTACGCGGACTGGATTGCATTATATACCGGAATCCAAGTTTTTTTATTCAATCTCTCCCATTACAAAACACTCTCTCTCTCTCTCTCTAAAACTTCTCTAAGGGTATTCTCTTCAAGATTAAGAGATTTGTTGCTCTCATTTGTAAGTTTTTTTATGAATCTTGCTTTCTTTAACTTCAAAACCCTAGTTCTTAGGTTTTGATGGTGTTTTTAGAGATTTTTGAATAGATCTTTGCTTCAAATGAAATCTCTTACATAAACTACCCTTAACTCATGTTTAGGACATATTTGGTACATCTCTATACATTTAGATTCAGGTTTTCATGCTTATATGATTGAATCTAACATTTACATATGTTCTTAACATAAAAAAAAATTGAGAATTAGGGCTTTTTATTGTAAATATTTTTAAATGATGAATCATCAATTGTGACTTGTTTAGAATGATTCTTAGACATGTTTAAACCTTCCTATACGATCAAATCATAGTGCATTGTGTTCTTTGTAGGAAATGGCATTTTCATGGCTACTTGCACTAGTGATTTTGATGGCCACTGGAAGTGGACGTGGTTGTGGTTCTGGAAAGAAAAAGACTACTAAACGATCACGAGATGAAGGTTCGACAAGCTCAGATTCTGAACATTCATCTGAATATGAAGAAGAAATGGTTCAAGGAAAGGGGAAAGCACCTATGGCTCCAAGGAAAAAGAAGGGTGCGGATTCTCCTCCGCGTAGAAGTACCGGTGGACCGGTAATACTCGACCGCTCTCAACGAAGATCTAATGTTGATGAAAGTGAACAGCATGTAAGTGCAAAACGCCGTGCCAGATTTGCAAACCGTACATGCATTGGAGAGCGTCACGTGAATTTCAACGAGCTATGTCGCGAGGTGCCAGACTTTGTGAGGCTTTTGGAACAAAGTCATATTCGACCACTTGGCAGAGTCCAACCAAAGATGGGTTTTTGTGTTGAGATCATCAGGGAATTCTATATGAGAGCTAACATACTGCAAAAGGACCATGATACAGGGGCTTTCATCATTGAAACAACAGTTAGAGGCGTCAAATTTGACATTACTCCAGCAGTAATTGGGGCAAACCTTGTGCTAGCTGTTGATACTTCTGGTCTTTACTACACAGATGGTGATTTCCAGCATGACACCCATTGGGACACTGTTGTGGATTCAATTTGCAAGTCAGGGACACACACAAATAGGTCATATGTTGAATCAAAGGACCTAAAACCAGAATATCACATTTTGTCCTTAATCGTCTGCTACAACTTATTGCCTACAATGGGGACCAAAAGGATTCGATGGGATCGATTGCTACTTCTCTTTTTCCTTGGTCACCCGGAAAGTGCAAATGGGATCAACATCAACATTCCATTTCTAATTTGGCAGCAAATGGTACATGTCATTGAGGGATCAAGGCAACGTGACCTTCTACCGTATCCAATCTTGATTACTCGTATTCTGGAAGACCACGGTGTTGACATTTCTTGTACCAAGTTTGACTACGGCTTAGGCTCAATCGATGGAATCACGTTAGCCAAGTCAGTTAGCACTTTAAAGACATTTGGTGTAATAACCGCGGGTTTATTTTTCCTTTTTGGTCTTACCTGTGAATTTATTTCGAACCGCTCTTCGGCTAAGGGGTCCGGGGTACAATTTTTCTCGCGTTGTTTTGGGCAGGCCATTGGGGCTCGCGGGTATTTTTAGAGAATAAAGCCTGCGAAACGCAGACCGGCGGCGCGATCGGATCGGATTTCCGACCCCGGAATCTCCCGGAATAAATTTCTGAAGTTTGTAGCAGCTCGAGTGTTCAGCACGTCTTATTAGAGGTAAGCCAGGCCCGGGTTTAAGTTAATTGGAGTCAATTTAAATTATTCTGGTTTAATTTAACTTAATTGGATTTAATAAATTTAACCCGTCTCCTTTTATTTGAATTTAATCGATGCTAATCGAATCTGATCGGGTCCAGGTGGGGTTCTGTGAAGTTGGACTGGGGGTTTAGATCCGACTGTGCCTAAACAGCTAATTAATAAGGGTTTGGGAATTAGGTCGGGAACCCCATTTCTCTTCCCCCCCTCCTCTCTTACCCGTGGCGTGCGTACCCCGAGCGCGATCGAGAACGCGTCCCCCATTTCTTTTCCCTTTCATCGGTGTGGAGCACCGCTACAAGGCGACCGAGAGGAGGCACGCTCTCTGATAGAACCGGGCACGCAAGATCGGACGATCCCTCCTCTCCCAATCATCGTCGTCGAAACCGAGGTGAGACGGGGTTTTCAATTCTTTTGTTCTTGGGGATTCTTGATCGGGTTATCAGTGTAGGGGGGGAAGAAAGGCACAGGCGACGGATTCTCCGGAATCCGCCGCATGTACGAAGATCCATCCCTCCCCAAACCGGCGACCCCGTGAGACCGCACGGGGCCGGGCGTGCGCCCAGCCCGCGTGCGGCGCACGGTGCGGGAACCACCCGCACGGGGCCGGGGCTTGCACCCAGCCCGCGTGCGGGGGTAACCCGCACGGTGCGGGTACAACCCGCACGGGGCCGGGGCTTGCACCCAGCCCGCGTGCGGGGGTAACCCGCACGGTGCGGGTGTGACCCGCACGGGGCCGGGCTGCCCACGGCCGCGTGCAGATAGGGAGCCGCGGACCGGGACAGGCGGATTGTCGTTCTTTTACTAGTCGAGTCTGAGCGCTGACTTTCCCCAGCGACAGGTGGGTGTGCGAGTTCGAGCGGGCGTACCGGGACGCGAGGGAGCCGAGCGTTGTCACCTACTAGCGACAGGTGGGTTTTGTTTGCTTTAAGTCCTAACATTTAAATGCATCTTGTTGGATGGGGTCAATCGTGCGCGTATTTGGGTAGGGATCGAGGGGTGATGGAAATTATTCGTTTGATTGTGCTACTTTTAAAATAAAGAAAAGGGGAAAGCATCAACAAATCAACTATGGTTTTATTGTTCGGTACTTTAAAGTTATATGCCATGTTTGGGTTAGAACATCAGGGGGAAGCATTAACTAATCATCTATGGTCTTACTGTTCGTTTACTTTAAAGTTATATGCCATGTTTAGGTTAGAACATCGGGGGAAAGCATTAACTAATCATCGATAGTTTTATGGTTGCTCTACCTTACTATATATGTGGTGTTTCATATGGCTTTTACGCATGGGTGATTATACATTCTGTTTCTCATGGTTCACACACACATATATCTGTTGTTTCACGGTTACTGTGCTCGAGGCTGCGACACGCGCACCCGCGGTTTGGCCACCGCAGGGGTGCGCTTTTCCGGAAAAGTGGTCTATGACCCGTGTATACCCACGAGGTGACGTAGTGGGGCCCCTTATTAGTTGTGGGGTTTGAGGCGCCGAGGTGCGAGCGGTGCGACCCGTCGGTTTAGTTGTTCGACGTGGTCGGGTTTCTACAGGTACGGTATGGGCCGTCGGTTTAGTTGTCCGACGCGGCCAGGTATTACAGGTTACAGACGTACAGGTTGCCGTTTCCCCTCTTGAGAGGGTGGTTGCTCCGGTTGTTTTCACGGTTTGTTTATTATATTTTTTCGTTCTATTATTATTGGTCACTGACTTCCCACTCCGTGACAGGGTCCAGGCGAGGGGAGAGGTAGGCGGCAGTGAGGACGGGACGGACGCAGCTGGGTCGTTGGGGACCCCGGACTGTATTTTATCTTTCTTTTCGGCATTTCTTTTACTTCGTAGTTATGTGTGAGGTTCTCGATACCCTTGTGGGGTCGACGTGGATGTCGGTACTTGGTTATACTGTGATGCCTTACTTTTCCTTTCATTTCTGTTGGCCATTTGAAAAAGCAAAGAAAAGACAAACCCAAAGAAAGATTTTCGAAAATCGTTTTTAAAATCTAAGTGTCGTGTGGGCACTGGTTTCAAAACCCTGCGGATTATGGATTGCGAAACGGATTTCAAAACTTGGGTGTCGTGTGGGCACCGTTTTCAAAACCCTGTGGTTTTATGTTGGTTTCGAAAACTCGTTTTCAAAACATAAGTGTCGGGTGGGCACTCTTTTAAAATTGTGGATTTATCCTTTCCAAATTGAATCGGCCATACGTTTAAATACTTAGAATACTGGTTGTATGTTAATGAATGTTGTGATTGAATGGTTATGCTTGTTTGGGAGATGTACTCAACCACACGCCGTGCACGTACAGGGGAGACTCTGTCCGTTTGCAGAGAGATCCTGTATGTGCGGCGGGTCTGGGCACGCGCCGGGGAAGGGAGGCCTTTCAAAAAAAAAAAAAAAAAAAAAACGTGCCGTTTCCGCTAAAACAAACCCCCGGGGCGTGACATTTGGACACACAAAGGGCTATGCAAGTGAAGCAACTACGAGCGCACCGCCTCGCCAAGAATCTCCTGAACCAGAAGAAGTGGTAACTCTTCAGACTTTGCAGAAAAAGATGGAGCAAGGTTTCAAGAAAATCGAGGATGGTTTAAAGAAGATATTCGAAATCCTTGGGTGCAAACACGACGATGTGGTCACTGGAGCAACTGCACCGAGTACATCTCATGGACCTACATCACATGAGGACGATGATGATTCAGATCAGGATGAGTGATTTCTTTGCCTTCTTGTTTTTGGTTTTTAGTTTCTTTTCACTTTTTGATGAATAAGAACTCTAATGGGGATGTAACTATGAACGTATCCTGCTAGTATGTTTCTTTTTGTCTATTTTGACTGTTTGACAATTTGTGACAAAAAGGGGGAGAACAGAAAATATTGATTGAATCACAAAGGGGGAGAACATAGATGCTCAAGACAGGGGGAGAACATGGAGAACGTGGAGAACATGGAGAACATGTTGGAATGCTCAAGATAGGGGGAGATAAAGAAAAGATTGAAAGAGTCACAAAACAAAAGAACCAAATGGAAGACGAATCAAATGAAGGATTTTAATTTCTAACGACTAACATTTGATTTTGTTTGGAGTTTTGTTTTGCAGGAATTACATCACTTTAAGACTCCAAGTCCTAAGTCATAGAGTATGTTCTAGGACTGTTTGGTTCAAATGTAATTTTGTATTTATTGGATCTTTCACGCAAAGAAAATCAATGTTTTGGTGATAACATTGAATTTCGAATTTTTGGTTTAAGATGAGTGACTTGAGCGGTTTTATGTATTTTTGGGTTTTGTCACGAAATTGCCAAAGGGGGAGATTGTTACGGCATTTTGGTGTTGGCATATTTCGTGAGTCAAGTCAGTGAGTTGAGTCGGAGTCTTAAAGGGATCAAATTGTCAAATCAGCCTTCGAAGACTCATTGAAGATTCAACATGAGCCCAAGTCAACTCCCAGATATGATTAAATATAGATCATGGTGATTAAAGTTCATTTATAATCATTGGAAACAGGAAATTAATGAAAACCGGTTTAGACTTGGTTTTAGGAACTTAGTATTAACTTACAACTTAATTTAAGTTTGGATTCCGGTACTTGGTTTGTTTTGGATAAAGTTTATCTTGAAAAAATCAGTTTTTACATTGAGTACCGGAACCACACTTGAAGTTCCTCAAACCCGACACAGAATTTTCTGAAATTTGTATTGCGTACCGGAACACAGACTCGAGTACCGGTACACAATGTGATCTCGGGAAAAGTTTCCTAAACCGACTCTAATTCGTTTCCATGGGTTATAAATAGATACTTAGGGTTTCTCGACTATAATAAAAAATAATACCGATTAATTAAGAAAACACTCGTGAGCAACCCTAGAGGCTAGGTTTTTACCGTTCTTCTTTATAGCCTCTTTTAGGTCAATTCGACGGTTCTTCCAAGATCTATCTTTTGTCGAATTGATCTAAGCTTTGCTTAGAGATTTCTCCCATGGTTCTTCAATGATATTCTAAGCAAAGGATCACCATCGAAGCCTATATTTCTTTATCGGCTGAATTTGCGTCGTGGATTCGACGTAGCACCGTGGATTCGGTGTGTTGAAGGCGTTTTGTGGATTCGAAACGTGTGCTCGTGGATTCGAGTGGCGTTCGTGGATTCGAACGTGTGCAGTGGACGTGCAGTCGGTGAGCGCAAGATCCGAAGAAGTTGAAGGAGGGGTTTGAGTCCGTGGAGTCGGTAATCACCTTGTTATTCTTCTTTTCTTAGTGGATTGTTATTGCGTGTTGGTCCCGTGGTTTTTCTCCTGGATTGGAGTTTCCACGTAAATCTCGGTGTGTTGTTTTTATTTTCCGCATTGGTTTTTATTTTGCACTGAGATTTGTTTTTTAAATATTACACCTATTCACCCCCCTCTAGGTGTTTGATAGTACCTATTTAGATCCTTGTGGATCCTTACATTATAAAAACCTACACAACGTACCATTTTCCGGAAAAGCACACCCTTGCGGTGGTCAAACCGTCGGTGTGCGTGTAGCAATCTCGAGCCTCGACCGAGCACCAACCTCGGCCAACCAGACCGAGCACCAACCTCGGCCATCCAGAACATGATGTATCATCGAGCTTAGCGACCCTTAGTCGCCATAAATGTAGTGATAATAAAAACATAAGCAGGTACGGGGGTTAGCAACATTTCAACGTGTCAAACCTTTGCTCTTACCAATTGCCCTCGTTTCCTGACTCAAGAACTGTCGGGCGAGGAACCCACTTTTCGATATCCGACTGGTCACACCGATCACCGTCCTCTTCGCTAGCATACTCCAAACAACCCTACTGTTGTTCGGAGAGGGCGAACTGCCCGTCCAGTCTCCCACCGCGACGTTCATCAAACCGGAGGTCCACGTCACCCCCCACTACCCCTTACAAGATATAAATAACAATAACGGAAACATGCACAAAGAGGTTCTAAGGGATACCCACCTCGAAGCAAGTCGAACGAAACACCTAGGGCGTCCCGCGCCCTCAAACGACTATCGGACCTGAAAGGAAGTCCCCCAGAGAGTACAAATCAATAATAACCCAATTTTCTGCGAACAAAAACGTGTTTAATCCGACGCCGCCGATGAATCGACCATTTTGCCGATTCACGGGTCGTGACACGAAGATCTATTCAAAGGGAGTCAACGGATTCCGAACGAAAGGTTCAGAGATCAAGTGAACGCTGTCCCCAACAGCCTACCAAGCTACAAATACATTTAGACCCCACGGACTTTACTAAAATTGCACTTTATTCCTACAAAACTACTACATAAGCCACAACTTTTAATCCGGGAACCCAAGTACCAAAATAAATTACCCGTAGATAGATATTAACGTGCTGGACTCCGTGCTCACAGTCTAGGATCAATTTGAGCCATAAAACACAAGTTGGCCCATTCCTAAAGTGCATTGAGGAGACTTCACCAAAAAGATGAAAACGATGGGTCATCTTCAACTTTTGCGTGAGCATCACCCCCAAGGATCCCAAAATAAATAGGGGCTCACCTCAGGTCCATCGCAGAACCCTCAGGTTGCTAAAAACCGGCACACGACTTTCACCTTGCTCCTTTAGAGCTTGGTTCAAGCGCCAAGCCAACCCAAAGGTTCTGGGCCAAAACTAAAGTGAGAAACAACGAGAAACCCATAAAAACATACCTGGGCTCACCCTTGGAAGATGGCCATCCCGATAGAAAACCCGCCGTAGCAAGGAGACCCCGACCCGTCCTTGATGGAGCACGCGATGGCCGAACCCTCACTCCTGTCGGTCGTTCTTCAAACTAAGGTGCGCACGGGCCTTGTTGGACTTCCATAAGTGGAACATACCTGAGCCGACCGAGCTTGGAGTCCCCCCGTGCTCCACTGGCCGAGGAAGGAGAAGAAGATGCTTTAGAGGGCCATTAATGGCAACTCGCAATCGAGACTGCATGGGTCGCATGCAAGGGGTTTGGAGGAACGCTTAGGGTGCCAGAAAGCTTACCATACGTTGGCCGGCGCCGGAAGGGCGACGGGCGGCGTTGCTCTACTAACCCCAAGAACCCGACAGCTAGGGTTTGCTTCGCCGCCATCCACACTGCACCGCAGCCCACCAAACTTCGTGGGCCTCCTTCTGGGGTCGAGCAGGTTGTGCTGAGCAAGTTGGTTCAGCCGCCGGAGCTTCAGAGGTGGCGCGCACCAAGAACAACCAAGACCTAGGGTTCCGGCGACCCCACCTTCGCCCGACGGCAACCGAGGGTTTCCAGACCCCGGGGCTCGACCTGGATCATCCTTGGGATGTCAGAAGCCGACTTCCAAAGTCCCAGTTGCCGAAAAACCCAAGAAAGGAGGAGGCTCACCTCGTCGGACCCGAGGAAGAAGGAGAGGGTGGCCCAGCGGCGCGCGGTGGAGCCGATCGTCGGGGCTCTCCGATCCGCCTCTCTGGTGGCCGAGGGCGCTCCCAGATGTGGTTAGGAGAGGACCCGAGCCCAAAGGATGCTTCCCTTGTCATCCAACCCGAAAGCAAGAATGGATCTTGCTTTCCCGGCGAGGGAAGGTGGTGGCCGGCGCCATGCGGCTCGGGAAACACAGCGGGGGAGGAGAGGGAGTCGTGGGTGCGTTTAGGGGATAGTGCGGCTAGGGTTTGAGCAACCGAGCCCTTCGAACGTCTTGTAGGGTTACCCTTGCGACAAGATGCCATTAAGCCCTTCAACTCTCAACCTTTAGACATTGGTCCATCCCTGCACAATCCATCTTGCACAGAAGACCCTCTCCACCAATCCTCTCGCCATTTGACACATAAGATGTAAGGATTTTTCACAAAATAGTGCGAAATTTCGAGTATTTCATGCTTTTCGAGGACACCGGGTCGTCAAATTGAAAAACGGACTTCGCCACGACGTCCGGCTCGACAAAAACTATCAAGTAGCATAGTTGGTTCCCCAATAGTGCCCCTAAAAAATATTTGATCCATTTAATATCGCAAATTCTACCGTTTGGCACGCATCACAATGCTCCAGAGCCGTCAAACGAAAATTTCGTCGGCGCCACTGCGCTCAGATCGACGACGCCATTTAAATCGACTACCTGGATCGTCAGATTCGGACCCCAGACAGTCGATCGGGCGACGTTGGCCAACTCGGGAATTAAATCAGGGTGTTACTATTCCAATTACTATTCACTTAACTCGCAGGTCCCACTAGTTTCCCTTGCCGATTTTAGGACGATCCGACCGTCGGATCAACAATCGGTCTATACCATTTTCACTCGATTCGATGAGACGGTCGCACTGGAGACCTCAAATTTCCGAGATCGGACTAGGATCGGAAAGACGAAATTTGTGTTCCGGAAACTGTGCCATCCGCACACCGGTATACACACCACTAAGGTCAAATTTGTTTCCTCGCACACATTCACACCTGAAAAAAATACTCTTTATGCCAACTCAAATTTCCCGAGTATTACAATTCTGACACCTGAAGGCCAAGATACAAATTAATCACCGCGGTACACGCGAAACTTCCAATGATCAAAAGTCTGCAGTACTCTGTCCAGAAAAAGTATAATTTTCACCTTCGAAGCAATCTCCAAAAATTCCAAAAAAATTACGTCGATGTTCCTTGCGACGCGTAGATATAAATCGAGAATTTGCACTCCTTGTTCTGACTCTCGGGTGCAGAGAAAACCCACAAAAACCGCGGTGCTATCCAAAATTCCGTCACAGAAAAAGGGGTCATAGAAATGGTCCAAAAAGCCCAAGAAAACCTCGAAATACGGAGAAGCTGAAAATGTAAAAGTCGTAGCCCTACCTGTCATGAAAACGTGGGTGCAAGAATCACCCGAAAACACCTTTGGGGTATACCAGGAGAGTCCGCAGACTGAAACGCGACGAAAAAGGCTAACAAGGAAGGTGCATCGCAGTGCGCCGAATGGCAGTAGACGTCGAAGTAGCGTCCTCCAAAAAAATCTGGAACTTCTCCACAAGATGCAAAACACAAGGGTGAACAATTTCTCTGAAGAAGGCCCACTGTGAAAAGGCCCAGCAAAATGAGCAAAATCCAGCAAAGGGGACCTATTTATAGGCCCAACCCAAAAGCACACTGTTTCGGATTCGGGCGCACCTTTTCGGGCGCCCGAATCCAACAGTCGCACCAAACAGGATCCCGCACTCCGTCCGACCAGCGCCCAAAATGCCCTTCACTTGACACGTGTCCCGAATAGGGAACAACAAGTGTAGGGCCTTCCGGACTCCGCCATGTGTCGCGCCCCCGTCAACGCGGGTGGGTGGCGCCCGGGAATCGCAGGGCGCCACGTGGCCCGCCCGCGCGACCCGCCGACCGCGCCCACATGCGCCTTGCCGGCCGCGCCGCCTGCCCCCGATGCGCGCATGCATCCCGAGGCACCGGCGTGCACCTCCGTGGACCGCGCCGCATGAACCCGCCTATCACAAGCTGCCAAGTGTCCCGCGCCAGGTCTATGCACCCGCGCGGGGTTTCGTGGTCCGCGCATCGCGCGCCGGCCACTCATGGGGCGCCACGTGTCCCCGCGCCGGGTCCATGCGCCACCCGTCGCCGCTCCGTGGACCGCGCAACCTGAACCGGCCAGTAATAGGCCGCCACGTGGCACCCGGCCGGTCTACGGCCTCCCCCATGCACCCGAATCCACTGAAAACTTCCGGGAGCCCATTTTTGGGCATCCGGACTCAGAAAAATACAAGTAAATAGCTGTTTTCAAGCATTTTTTTACGCTGAATCCAAATCCAACCTCCGATCATCCTGAAATCTCTTCTAAAATTTGGCAAAAGCAGCCGAAGGACAGGCTTGATCTAGGAACCTCACTGAGTTCATCCAACACATCCATTTAATGCGTTATAGGCCCAACACACCAATACCTAGTGTTTCACACCATGGATTCACAGGAAAAAGCTACATGGGGTTTTGGGGCCCTACAGTTCTCACCCGCATCGTCTTTTACTTTGTTTCTCCCTTTGTTTTGCAGAGTCCTCTGGGCCGTCAGCATCGGATCGAGGTAAGAGGATAGCGGACTAGACAGTGTGTCCACCCGACAGTATGCTAGCTGGACTTTTGATGTACCCCTATCTTCTCAAATAGTTTTATTGTACTTTATTTTTGGGTCTGGCGTTGTTGGGTTTAGGTTAATAAGGATCTAATAGGGGAAAAAACACCTAGAGGGGGGTGAATAGGTGTAAACAATAAACACTCAAAAAATCATTGTGCGATAAAACCCAATGCGGAAAAATAAACGAACACACAAGATTTTTACGTGGAAAAACTCCAAACCGGAGTAAAAAACCACGGGACCGATAACACGGCGAAATCCACTAGAATTAACACACGTACAAGGTGATATAGCGTACTCACTGACGACTCAACCTCTTACCATACGCTCCTAGTAGATCTTCTCCGCTCGCTCCACGACGCTTCTCGAATCCACGATCCGCGCCCAACGCTGAATCCACAGCGTCCAACGTCGAGTCCACGACGTCCAACCGAATCCACGGTCTTCACCCAATGGCACGCTTCGAATCCACGAACGCACCTCGCTCCGAATCCACGAGAGCGATAACACCTTGAATCCACAAGGCCACGCGAGTCCACGCGCCGATTTTGGGATAAATCGTTGTTTGTTTGGGTGGTGATGATCCGCCGAATACTTAGATTAAAGATAGATCGGAAATACCATCTAAGTATTCATTGATTTGATTCTACTCAAAATGTGAGTATGGAAAACCTAGAATCAAATCAATCAATATAGATGAAGAACCATTGAATAGATCTAATGATTTCCGTTCTTCTCTATATATGTGGATTTTTCTTTTCGGCTATCTTTTCTTAACCAGCCGATCTATTGCGGATGCCCTAGAAATGAAATGGAAGGGCTATTTATAGGTTAGAAACCCTAGGAAGAATATTCGGATCAAAAACAGCCTTTTCTGGAAAGAAATCCCGACGGCGATCCGGATCAGATCTGGCGATCCGGATTGCAGAAGCAAAAACCACGATTTCCAGAAAATTGCCTGTTCGGGATCCGGATCGTAGTCACCGATCCGGATCGTTCATACAGTTTTACCAGAATATCATGTTCGGGATCCGGATTGCAATTCCTGATCCGGATCGAAGAAGCACACAGGTAAAACTAGTGTTCGGGATCCGGATCAGAGAGTGCTGCGATCCGGATTGAACCAGTGTATGAACAAACACCTTTCGGGATCCGGATTGAAAGCCACGATCCGGATCCTGAACATGTCCCATGTCCAGTTTTTGATGAATAAGCAATTAAAACCTCTTCCAGGTGTTTCTACACTATAAGAAGTATTCGGATCATCAAAATTCTTTAGTTAAACGTACCTGATCCTTTTGAATTCTTCTTTCTTGAGATTGAGGTAGACGATCCAGAATTTCTTCATCTTCAATCTTCAAGACTTAACACATTCACGAAATACGCCAACTCAAATTCCGTAACAATCTCCCCTTTGGCGGTTTCGTGACAAAACACAAATCCACAAAGAAAATTCAAAAAGAATATTTTTGTTGCTATCACCATACAACAAAAATTTACAAAAGAGTTCCAGAAATTAAAAACATGAGATAAACTCCTAGAACAGACTCTAGACTTAGACATCTGTAATCTCTGCACACAGAAAACATTCTTGACAAACAAATTCGTTAGATACCTCAAGAATTGGAGCATACAAAACCAAATACAGAGATAGAGTTTAGTCTCATCATGACATTTGAAAAAAAAATAGATATGTGAAAGAAGCATAGTTAAAAACCAACATATCTTCTAAGCAGTTGAAAACCAAATGTCAAAGTATGTTAGTCCAACATCAACTTGTTAGTCATATTACATGCCCAAATAGTTAGTCGAATAGTTAGTATAGAAGCATGTCACAAATCACAAAAGAAAAACCAAAGTTGAGTTGAGGTTCATACTTACCTTGATATCATCGATATTCACATACTTACCTTGATATCATCGATATTCACAATCATTCATTGTTCAGAGTTCTTTCTAACTCTCTCACTCTCTCCCCCTTTTTGTCACAAAACAAAGCCAAAACGTAGCATGAACTACAATATGTAAGGAGAGTAAAGAAAACATAAAGTCCTAATAGTATGCATGTAGTACTCGGGAAATTTGGGCTGGTATAAAGTGTGTTTTTCAGGTGTGAATGTGTGCGAGGAAACAAAATTTATCTTAGTGGTGTGTACCGGTGTGCGGATGGCACAGTTTCCGAAGCACAAATTCTGTCTTTCCGATCCAAGTCTGATCTCGAAAATCTGAGGTCTCCAGTGCGACCGTCTCATCGAACCGAGTGAAAATGGTATAGACCGTTTGTCGATCCGACGGTCGGATAGTCCTGAACTTAGCAAGGAAATAGTGGGACCCGCGACTTAAGTGAATAGTGAAATGAATAGTACTCCCTGATTTAATTCCCTCGCTAGCCAAACGTCGGCCAATCGACTGTCTGGAGTCTGAACCTGACGATCCAGGTAGTCGATTTGAATGACGTCGTCGTTCTGAGCGCAGTGGCGTTGACCAAATTTCCGTTTGACGAGCCGGAAGCATCGTAAAGCGTGCAAAATTGTTCATGTTACCGTAATTGTTGTATTTTAAAATTATAGGGGTTCGAATGCGTCAAACCAAGATCACTACTTTATAGGTTTCGTCGAGCCGGACGTCGTGGAGAAGTCCGTTTTTCGTTTGGCGACTCGAATACCTCGAAAAAAGGGGAAAAACAGCAAAAATACGGAAAATTACTTAGTGACCCCTATATTTTATGTTCCGTTTCTTGTGCAAACTCTTGAATAGGGACCTGATTGCGAATTAGAAACACTGTGAAGGACTTGGCTCTAATTATTGTGAGTAGAGGGGGCTAGATGCGTTTCATTGCATTGGTATACATAGGAAGACCCGTAGAGCCCTAGCTCGGGAACGCTACCTACCCAGCCGCAACCAGAGAAAGCTTCTTGGCTTCCCCTGCCCATGCGCCGACGGCTATACCCGTAGCGCCGCCGGCCGCCGCGTCCCCTCGCCGGGAAAGGCAAGGAGAAGCAAAAGCAACCTTGCTTTTGAGCTTTGTTGAGGAGGAACGATCAAGAAGGCTTAGGAACCTTCCAAGTTGCATCTGGAGTCCCTTCTCGTCTCTGGGATCGCGACCTGAGAAGCACTGGCACCCAGCTCCACCGCGCGCCGCCGGGCCACCAACTCCTTCTCCCTCGAGTCCGGCGAGGTAGGGTCTCAACTTTGGTTGGGTTCTTGGTGACTTGGACCCTAGCAGCCGGCTTCTGACATTATTTGGGTGACCCAGGTGAAGCCCCGAGGCCCCGGACCACCGGATGGCCGGCGGTTGCATATGGGTCGCCGGAACCCTAGTTCTTGGACGGGTTCGGCGCGCGCGGCCTCCGGAGCTCCGGCATTGGAACCAAGATGACCTGAACCTTCTGCTGGTTCCCAGTGGACGTCCCACGGAGTTTGGGAGGGTTTGGTATAGCGTGGAGTGCGGGGGAGCAAACCCTAGCCTGCGGGTTCTTGAGGTTGGCCGAGCAACGCCGCCCCATCGCCGCCGTCGCTCCTCCGGCGCCGGCCAAGCCTGGTAAGTCTTCTGACACCTTGGGCTTGCTTTTGGTCCACTTGCATGCAACCCATGCAGCCCCGTTCCCGAACCGCCATTAATGGGCTAATCCGAGCTCTCCTTCTTCTTCCTCGGGTCGAGAAGCACAGGGGGCTACCAAGCTTGATGGGTTGAGACTTACTCCACTCCTGGAAGTCCCAGAAAGGTGGTGCTCACCTTTGTTTGAAGATTGACCGAGTGGAAGGTGACATCGGCCAACTTGAGCTCCATCAAGGTCCGAGTTGGGATCTTCTTGCTCCAGCAACATCACCAGCTGTGCTACGACCTCCCGTAGGTGAGCCTCCTCGTCTTCTTGATGTCTTATAACTTGTGCTCACTTTGGTTAGGGTCTGGAACGTGTGGAATAGTGAGAGCCCCAAGTTAAGCTCCTTATATGTACGAGTTGGGATCGCGTGCCATGGCTGCTTATGGGGTGGATCTGCAGAGGTCCAGAGGTGAGCCTCTATACTTTTGGATACCCCTGAGCATGATGCTCACACTAAAACTGGATATGACTTAATATAAAATTTGATTAAGCAATGGTGAGCCTTAATGCACCTTAAGAATGGGCCAACTTGTATTTTGTTGACCGGCTTGCTCTCAAACGGTGAGCACGGGATCCGGCAAGTCGAAATATAATTGCTGATAATTTATTTTGGTTTAACGATTCCCGGTTTAAAAGTTGGAGGTTAATTAGTGTGTTTTATATGAATAAAAGTGCAATTTTGGCAAAGTCCGGGGGTCTAATGGTAATTGTAGCTTGGTAGGCTGTTGGGGACAGCATTCACTTGATCTCCGAACCTTTCGTTCGGAATCCTTAACTTCCTTTGAACAGATCTTCGCTTTGCGACCCGTGAATCGGCAAAATGGTCGATTCATCGGCGGTGTCGGATTAAACACGTGGTTGTTCGAAGAAAATTGGGTTATTATTATTGATTAGTACTCTCTGGGGATTTCCTTTCAGGTCCGATTGTCTTCCGGGGGCACGGGACGCCCCAGGTGTTTCGTTCGACTTGCTTCGAGGTGGGTACCCCTTAGAACCTCTTTGTGCATGTTTCCTTTATTGTTATGTTTATCTGGTAAGGGGTAGTGGGGGTGACATGGACCTCCGGATTCATAAACGTCGCGGTGAGAGACTGGACGGGTAGTTCGCCCGCTCCGAACAACAGTAGGGTTGTTTGGAGCGTACTAGCGATGAGGACGATGATCGGTGTGACAGTCGGACGTAGCAAGGTGGGTTGTAGGGTTTAGGTTAATAAGGATCTAATAGGGGAAAAAACACCTAGAGGGGGGTGAATAGGTGTAAACAATAAACACTCAAAAATCTTTGTGCGATAAAACCCAATGCGGAAAAATAAAAGAACACACAAGATTTTTACGTGGAAAACTCCAAACCGGAGTAAAAAACCACGGGACCGATAACACGGCGAAATCCACTAGAATTAACACACGTACAAGGTGATATAACGTACTCACAGACGACTCAACCTTTTACCATACGCTCCTAGTCGATCTTCTCCGCTCGCTCCGCAACGCTTCTCGAATCCACGATTTGCGCCGCCAACGCTGAATCCACAGCGTCCAACGTCGAGTCCACGACGTCCGACCGAATCCACGGTCTTCACCCAATGGTACGCTTCGAATCCACGAACGCACCTCGCTCCGAATCCACGAGAGCGATAACACCTTGAATCCACAAGGCCACGCGAGTCCACGCGCCGATTTTGGGGTAAATCGTTGTTTGTTTGGGTGGTGATGATCCGCCGAATACTTAGATCAAGAGTAGATCGGAAATACCATCTAAGTATTCATTAGTTTGATTCAACTCAAGATATGAGTATGAAAACCTAGAATCAAACTAATCAATATAGATGAAGAACCATTAAATAGATCTAATGATTTCCGTTCTTCTCTATATGTGGATCTAAGGCCGTATAAAATGATATTTGAAAATGACGGCTCTATGTGGATTGCCCTAGAAATGAAAAGAAGGGCTATTTATAGGTTAGAAACCCTAGGAAGAATATTCGGATCAAAAACAAACTTTTCTGGAAAGTTTTACCGGGGCGATCCGGATTGCGCAAGTCACGATCCGGATCGCTTACGCGTAGAGAGCAATTTCCAGAAAACCGCCTGTTCGGGATCCGGATCATAATCCACGATCCGGATCGTTCATACAGTTTTACCAGAACAATGTGTTCGGGATCCGGATTGAGATTCCACGATCCGGATCGTTCAAGCCAACAGGTAAAACTCATGTTCGGGATCCGGATCATCAAATGCCATGATCCGGATTGAACTAGTGTATGAACGAACACCCTTCGGGATCCGGATTGAAACGACACGATCCGGATCCTGAACATGTCCCATGTCCAGTTTTTGATGAATATGCAATTAAAACCTCTTCCAGGTGTTTCTACACTATAAGAAGTATTCGGATCATCAAAATTATTTAGTTAAACGTACCTGATCCTTTTGAATTCTTCTTTCTTGAGATTGAGGTATATGATCCAAAGTTTCTTCATCTTCAATCTTCAAGACTTAAACTATTCACGAAATACGCCAACTCAAATTCCGTAACAATCTCCCCCTTTGGCGGTTTCGTGACAAAACACAGATCCACAAAGAAAATTCAAAAAGATATTTTTGTTGCTATCACCATACAACAAAAATTTACAAAAGAGTTCCAGAAAATTAAAAACATGAGATAAACTCCTAGAACAGACTCTAGACTTAGACATCTGTAACTTCTGCACACAGAAAACATTCTTGACAAACAAAATCGTTAGATACCTCAAGAATTGAAACATTGAAAACCAAATGCAGAGATAGAGTTTGATCTCATCATGACATTTGAAAGAATCAGATATGTGAAAGAACATAGTTAAAACCAACATATCTTCTAAGCAGTTGAAAACCAAATGTCAAAGTATGTTAGTCCAACATCAACTTGTTAGTCATATTACATGCCCAAATAGTTAGTCAAATAGTTAGTATAGAAGCATGTCACAATCCACAAAAGAAAACCCAAGTTGAGTTGAGATTCATACTTACCTTGATTCATTCCTTGATTCATTCACAGTCATTGTTCAGAGTTCATTGTTTTTCATTGTTCAGAGTTTATAACTCTTCAACTCTCTCACTCTCATTCTCTCCCCCTTTTTGTCACAAATAAAGCCAAAATGTAGCATGAGCTACAATATGTAAGGAGAGTAAACAAAAAGTTCATAAGTTTCTAACAATATGCACAAAAAGAGAATTAACCTAAGAATATGCACAAACTGAGAGTTAAACTAGACTAAAAGAATCAACTAAACTAATCCAAATTCAGTTATCGAGAAATAAATCCTGCACAAAAAGACAAAGTTAGTTATCAGAATCTGAAAAGTCTGAACTCATGCAACCAATCTTGGACATAATCTTTCGCATCCGCTTGTCCATTGAGTTTATTTTCTTCGTGATGGTGATGTGAGCTGCTGTGGTTAGCTCCAGTTCATTCGCAACCCTTTGTTGTTCCTTCAACATTCGTTCCTGCTGAACGGATAGTCGTTGCTGCAACTTGAAAATTGAAGTCAATGATGCTTCATCATCTGTGCCAGGTGCTTGATGAGATGGTGATGCATCCGTGTCAGGCTTCTTTCCAGATGCAGAAGCTTGAGTGACATGAGGCAGCTTGTGAAGAGATTTGACAATTGTGGACTCATCTATCATGTTCAAACATTGATGATACGTCGCCGAGGTGATGTCAACTTGAAATTTCTGTAAGATCCTCATTATGATCAATGGAAAAGGAATTCTTTCGGTAGGATGAGGATGCTCAACATATCGTGTCATTCTGTTCCAGATGATGTATGGTATGTTGACATTCAATGCCCTTGCTTCTGACGGGTGTCCTATGAGATATAAGAACAACAACCGTTCCCATCTCACAACCTTCGTCTGCATGTTTGGAAGTATATTGTAGCAAGTGATGAAGTTCAGGAAGCGATATTCCAGACGAAGTTCTTTGGATCGAACTGATTTGTTCGTTGATTGAGTTCCCTCGAGACAAATCCCCTCAATAACTTTACACCATAAAGTATTTGTCAAATCCACTCCTTTCAGATAGTGAGCTCCTCTTCCGCTTGCTTCCATTCCCAAAACCTCACCAATCAACTGTGGGGTGATTTTAATTCTCGTTCCTTGGATATTCGTATAGAATTCCATCGGACCGTTCTCAAATTCGCGAAGATGCCGTGCGTTGGTATAGAAGGTCCTCACATGGTGCAGGCAGTATCCGAGAGTTTCCGGGAAGCGACATACTTGAATGAGATTTGCTTCATCAATCAAAGTACCAAATTCAGGAGAGTGACTTCGTAGAGCTTCAATGTTCACGTGTCTTTCGCCAATGCATTCGCGATGTGCAAATGCTCTAAGCCGGTCATTGTTAACAAACACTTCTTCATCTCGTGGCGGAGAGTCCGGAGCTATTGGTGGTTCAACATCGGTCTCCTTTCTCCGTCCAAAACGTCGAGCGAGCCGCTTACGTTTTAGAGAAATAGTTGGGGCAGGCATAGGAGCCTTCCCAGAGTTCACTGGTGCTTTTCCTTTTTGCTTCGAGTCAGCAGGCACAAACTCGTCATCATCATCGTCATCCGTTAACATGTCCCAGTGTACTTCATCTGGGTTTTTCTCAAGTTCAGTATCACTGATAATTTCAACCTCTCCTTTTCTTTGAACTTTCTTAGCCCTCTTCAACTTATTGGTTGGTCTAGTGAGCACCATCGAGATAAGTAACAGTACCAACCAGGAGAAAGTCATTGATCCTAGTGCTTTGAGTTTAAAGAGAATGTCCTGTGAAAACCAACTCAAGAACATATGAAAAATTGTCAATTTTGAAAAATCTTAACACATTGTACCTAGACAATCATAATCATATAGAGAAGCTAAGAATCAAATTAGTTTTCCAAAAAGAATTTTAAAAATAGATCAATTTCATGTTTTACACAAATTCCTCTTTTATGCCCTAAAACCGAATTTTTAGAAATCGAAGGCTAAAAACTCGTTAATCATGCAAAAACCCAGCATAAAAGCAAAACTAATAGATCCAGAGTTCTTATTTCAAAAGAAATTTGATCAAAAACCATTCACAAACGAAGAAAATCCATCTTTTCTGCTCACGTTTGATGAAAAAACCTAAAAACTGTGAAAAACCGAGTTTTGATCATGAAAACTTACTTGAATCCGAAGAACTTTGAGTTTTGAAGCACCAGGAAGCAAGAGATCTAGAAAGAGAAACTCTAGAAGCTTGGAAATCAGAAATTAGGGTAAAGAAATCTTGAATCTGAAAGTTTCTATAAGAAGCCCTAGCCGCGATCCGGATCGGTCGTGAATGAGATCCGGATCGGCCACATACAGGGAAGATCCTGCATTCGGGATCCGATCACTTGCCACGATCCGGATCGGCTATACGCAGGGAGAATCCTGCGTTCGGGGTCCGGATCACTTTGCCACGATCCGGATCGCCTACACCTTTTTCTCCAGAAAAGTTAAAAAAATACAATAAAATCCAGAAAAAGTATGTAAGCATTTTATCATGTCAACTTTAAACAAATAGCATCGTTTCATACAACAAGAAATAGATTATGCAAAATCTATCAAAAATATCCAAAAATGAAACGAAGATTTACGAAAGTTAAAACACTTAAAGTTGAACAACTTCAATTACATCTATCCTGATCCTATGTGTAATGTCTTTATCAAATCATCAATTTCAGTAAAGAAAATGAAGTACCAAGATCAATAGATGTTTGAAATCCCAGATAAGTTAGATAATATATCTAGACAATCTGTTGAAGGAGTGGCTCTTTGAGCATCTTTTACTAAAAATCCCACCTTATACCAACCATGAAATACGACTGAGTCAAGTATTTCAATATGAGTTTCATCAACAATTTTCAAAACAAAAAGTTTGCTTTTCATTCATGGAGTTTCTTTTTCTTTCATTTTCTCCATGTGGTGGTAGTTTTCACACTCCTCACTGGGATGTAACTCTTTCCACATCTTTTGAGCATTTCACATTTCATTGACTCCCCCTCAATTGGCTATCAATTATTTAATATATAAGGTATTCAACCAAACCATTGATCTCGAATTCATACTCGACTAAGCAATCAAATATGATAATGACTATACCAAGAGATCATTGAGAGAGAAATTGACTTTGATCACTTAGAAGATGGTTTAAATAACGTAAATGATCATTGCAACATTGAAATATTATGACATCAAGGACATAATAAATTTCTAAATGCATGTCAAGGATGCAAGTAAAGTCAATTATGAAATATGCTCAATTAGTGTGCTATGTACAAAACATAGATAAAGAACAAAACAAATACAAAGAACAAAAACAAAACCTAATCTAAGCAAAAGTTTCAAAAGAGGTTATTTCAAGGAAAGCATGCCAATTGCTTTACGCAAGTGAATAAAACGTTTTTGATCCAAAGGTTTTGTTAAGATGTCAGCTAATTGATCTTCAGTTGAAATATATGACAGTTGAAGAATGTTTGATTCAACTAGCTCTCTAAGAAAATGATATCTAAGTTCAATATGTTTTGTTCTAGAGTGCAACACAGGGTTTTTAGAAATGTTAATGGCACTAGTGTTGTCACATAAAATGGTTACCGAAGAT
Source organism: Tillandsia fasciculata (assembly GCA_029168755.2). Taxonomy (NCBI): domain Eukaryota; kingdom Viridiplantae; phylum Streptophyta; class Magnoliopsida; order Poales; family Bromeliaceae; genus Tillandsia; species Tillandsia fasciculata. The sequence continues at coordinate 134,576 of JAQOTM010000429.1, read as the reverse complement.
GTTGAAATTCGGAAATCGCTCAACACGCTCTTCATCCAAATCAATTGGGTTGAGCAACTTCCTGCAGAAATGTACTCCGCTTCGGCAGTCGAGAGTGCTATGCAGTTCTGTTTCTTACTGTGCCATGCAACAAGGCAGTGGCCTAGATAGAAGCATGCACCACTCGTGCTTTTCCGGTCATCCACAGATCCAGCCCAATCGGCATCTGAGTATCCAACAATATCCAAAGTCGTTCCCATAGGATACCAAATTCCGAAACTGATTGTACCTTTGATATACCGGATGATCCGTTTCACCGCTTTCAGGTGAACCTCCTTCGGTGCTGATTGATATCTCGCACAAATCCCAACACTGAAGGATATATCCGGGCGACTAGCCGTGAGATATAGTAGACTTCCAATCATACTGCGGTACAGTTTCTCGTCTACATTCTCACATTGTGATTCACTTCCAAGTCCCTTATGGCTAGTTCCCATTGGAGTTGGAAAATCTTTAGAATTTTCAAGATCAAACTTTTTGACCAACTCCAGTGCATACTTGGATTGACACAAGTGAATTCCTTCATCGTTCTGCTTAACTTGTAATCCAAGAAAATAATTCAGCTCGCCCATCATGGACATCTCAAATTCGCTTTCCATGGTCTCCGCGAATTTAGAAGCATCATTATCTCTGTTGCTCCAAAAACAATGTCATCGACATAGATTTGAGCAACTATGAAATTGTTTTGATAATGCTTCACAAAGAGAGTCCTGTCAGCTCCCCCTCGAGTGTAGCCCTTTTCCAAAAGGTGCTTTGTCAACCTTTCGTACCATGCTCGCGGTGCTTGTTTCAGACCGTAAAGAGCCTTTTTCAGTCGAAAAACATGGTTAGGTAGTTTATGATCCACAAAACCTTTCGGTTGAGCTACATAAACTTCCTCATTTAAAAATCCATTTAAAAAGGCGCTCTTAACGTCCATTTGAAATAATTTGATTTTAAAATGACAAGCAATCGCAAACAATATACGAATGGACTCGAGTCTAGCTACAGGGGCGAAGGTTTCATCAAAGTCTATACCTTCTACTTGAGAATAGCCTTGAGCAACTAACCTTGCTTTGTTCCGGATGATAGTACCTTCTTCGTTTTTCTTGTTCTTGAAGATCCATTTGGTACCTATCACATTGTGTTGCTTCGGAGGCTTTGTCAGTTCCCAGACTTTGTTTCGCTCAAATTGATGGAGCTCTTCCTGCATTGCTTTAATCCAATAATCATCTTGGAGAGCTTCATCAACATTCTTTGGTTCGATTTGAGATACATAGCATGCAAATCCGCAAACCAATTGTCTCCGTGTTCTAACTCCTTCTTGTGGATCTCCAATTATGTTCGACTCAGGGTGATCCTTGGAGATGCGTAACGTCTGAGGTAGAGGAGTAGGCGGAGGTACACGAGATGATTCCTGCACATCACATGAGCTCCAAGAGATGGTTGACGAGTTGGCCCCATTAAGTCCATATGCAAAAGTTCCAAAGGCCGTTTGGTACCTATGTGGTTCAAATTCTTGTGTGCAGTCCTTGACTGTTTTCCCTTTTGGCAACCGCCACACACAAGGTTTTGTTGAAAAGAAAGTTTCGGAACCCCTTTGACCACATCTTTATTTGAAATTCTAGAAAGTTCCTTAAAGTTTATGTGACCTAGCCTTTCGTGCCAAAGTGTTTCATTTTTCAAAGTTGCTAGGTTACATTTTTCAGAATTTTTAGAAGGAACTACATAACAATTATTTTCTGATCTAACCCCCTTTAAAAAGAAAGCATGGTTCAAGTCAGTTACAGTGCATTTATCAGATGAAAAATTAACTGAATAACCACTATCACACAGTTGACTTATGCTTATGAGGTTAGTCTTTAGGCCATGAACAAATAATACATTATCTAGAACCGGGCCATCTGGAATAGCTACCGTTCCCTTTCCAACAATTTTGGAAGACCGCCATCTCCGAAAACAACAAGTCCTCCGGAGTTTTTCTCAAAAGTTTGAAAACAGTTTTTATCGCCGGTCATATGTCGGGAACACCCGCTATCCAGGTACCAAGACGAACTATCATATGCATGCAAGGAAACAGTGGTAGCAAGACAGGGAAAGATCTCACCTTTGCGCACCCAAACCTTTTTGGTATGCGTCGGTAGTGCTCGTGGAGTTGATTTCCTAGGTGAGAGCGTCTTGCTTGAAGAATTGCTGCTCCTTGATGATGTCGTCTTGAGCGATGTACTACCAAGGCTCTTTTCCGTCAATTTGGTTGGAGTGGTTTTCCGAGGAATAGCCCTTTTGGTAGTTGCTGCAAGATGTTCTTGAGGTGTGCGTTTGGCTCCAGTCTTGCAGTTTCTTCTGATGTGCCCTGAAATGCCACAACGAAAACATACCTTGGTTCTTGTCGATTCCGAAGATGATGTAGTAGGTTCGTTGTCGTTGCTTGGCGTGAACACCGGTGTCGGAGGAGGAGATACCGACGAAGGCACAAATACCGTACCACTCGAACTTGGAATGTCTCCAGTTTGAGTGTATCCGAGGCCGAACTTGTTTCTTTGACCGAGACCAAGGAGTCTGTCCAACTTACTCCTTCCAGAAGTAAATCTCTGTAAGTCATCCTTTAGTTGGCGTATGGTCTCTGTCATTTCAGATTTTTCCTGTCGGGCCTCGCCGTAGAGCTTCAAGAAGTAATTCGCTTTGTTCACCATGTCTACATAACTCTTCTCGAAATGCTCATTGGACTCTTGAAGGGAAACATTTGTCTTAACCAGATTGTCCCTTTCCACTTCAAGATCGGTTGAGATAGAGGTTACTCTTTTTACTTCATCTTCAAGATCCAGTAATCTCTCTTTCAACCCCTTGTTTTGTTTAGCCAGTTTCTTTGAATCCCTCAAAAGTTGATGGTAGGCTAAAACAAAATCTTCACCTTCCGAATTATCTGATTCATCGTCCGTTGCAATCTTTTCCACAGTGGAGTTGGACAGTGAGTCGGATGTACTTGCCATTAAGCACATGAAGGATGAAGGTTTGGTGGACGCGTGGAAAGCTGTCGCGTTGTCTTCTTCATCACTTGACGATGACTCATTTGACGTGGAGTTGTCATCCCAAGTGACTGCTTGCATCGCTTTCTTCTTAGCCGGATTCTTGTTGGGACATTCCGTTGCTATGTGGCCGTAGCCTCGACATTTGAAACACTGAACTTGTCCCTCAGAACTTTTCTTATCCTTTGAGAAGTTCTCTTGGCTTCTTGACTTGTAGCTTGAGAATCCCTTGCCTTTCTTCGACTTTCCGAAGGATGGAGTTTTGCTTGAATTTCCCCTTCGAAAGTTGCGGCGAAACTTCCTTGTCAAGAGAGCGAGCTGCTTCTCAAAGTCCTCCATAGAAATGTTCTCGTCGTCGTCCGAGGAGGATGAATCCGCGTCTTCTTCTTTAGTTGATTTCAATGCGTAACCTGAAGACTTAGAAGAGGATGCCTTTCCAGAAGAATAGTTAGTAGGAAAAGTCATTTCATAAGTTTGTAAAGCACCTACTAATTCTTCTACACGCATTTCGTCCGGGTGTTTAATTGTTTCAATGGCTGCAACCTTCGGGCGAAATCGTTCAGGAAGAGTTCTTAGAATTTTTCTTACAACTTTAAATTCTGGAATCTTCTCTCCCAAGTTAGCACATGAGTTCACGATGTCTTGCAATCGTGTGTAATAGTCAGTGAAGGATTCATTCTCTGCCATAGAGATAGAGTCAAACTTGCTCGTAAGCATTTGCAGTTTCTGAATCTTCACTAGGTTAGTTCCCTCATGCGTAACTTGAAGAACATCCCAGATTTCTTTCGCAGTCTCACATGCCGAGACGCGAGAGAACTCAGTTTGTGACAAAGCATTAAATAGAGCATTAATCCCTTTGCCATTGTAAGAAGATAAGTCTATCTCTTCCTTGGTCCATTTCGACCTAGGTTTTAAGGTGCGAACATCATCTAAAATTTCAGTTGGATTAGACCATCCTAATTCAATTGATTGCCACACCCTTTCGTCGATGGAAATTAGAAAGCTTTCATCCGTACTTTCCAGTACGCATAATTTGTTCCATCAAAGAAAGGGGGTCGATTGATGTTTCCACCTTCAACCATTGTTTACAACCCTATTCCCGCTCTGATACCACTTGTTGGGTTTAGGTTAATAAGGATCTAAATAGGGGAAAAAACACCTAGAGGGGGGTGAATAGGTGTAAACAATAAACACTCAAAAAATCATTGTGCGATAAAACCCAATGCGGAAAAATAAAAGAACACACAAGATTTTTACGTGGAAAAACTCCAAACCGGAGTAAAAAACCACGGGACCGATAACACGGCGAAATCCACTAGAATTAACACACGTACAAGGTGATATAACGTACTCACAGACGACTCAACCTTTTACCATACGCTCCTAGTAGATCTTCTCCGCTCGCTCCACGACGCTTCTCGAATCCACGATCCGCGCCCAACGCTGAATCCACAGCGTCCAACGTCGAGTCCACGACGTCCGACCGAATCCACGGTCTTCACCCAATGGCACGCTTCGAATCCACGAACGCACCTCGCTCCGAATCCACGAGAGCGGTTGCACCTTGAATCCACAAGGCCACGCGAGTCCACGCGCCGATTTTGGGGTAAATCGTTGTTTGTTTGGGTGGTGATGATCCGCCGAATACTTAGATCAAGAGTAGATCGGAAATACCATCTAAGTATTCATTAGTTTGATTCTACTCAAGATGTGAGTATGAAAACCTAGAATCAAACTAATCAATATAGATGAAGAACCATAGAATAGATCTATTGATTTCCTTTCTTCTCTATATGTGGATCTAAGGCCGTATAAAATGATATTTGAAAATGACGGCTCTATGTGGATGCCCTAGAAATGAAAGGAAGGGCTATTTATAGGTTAGAAACCCTAGGAAGAATATTCGGATCAAAAACAAACTTTTCTGGAAAGTTTTACCGACGGCGATCCGGATTGCGAAGTCACGATCCGGATCGCAGACGCACAGAGAGCAATTTCCAGAAAATCGCCTGTTCGGGATCCGGATCATAATCCACGATCCGGATCGTTCATACAGTTTTACCAGAACAATGTGTTCGGGATCCGGATTGAATTCCTGATCCGGATCGTTCAAGCCAACAGGTAAAACTCATGTTCGGGATCCGGATCATCAAATGCTGCGATCCGGATTGAACCAGTGTATGAACGAACACCCTTCGGGATCCGGATTGAAAGACACGATCCGGATCCTGAACATGTCCCATGTCCAGTTTTTGATGAATATGCAATTAAAACCTCTTCCAGGTGTTTCTACACTATAAGAAGTATTCGGATCATCAAAATTATTTAGTTAAACGTACCTGATCCTTTTGAATTCTTCTTTCTTGAGATTGAGGTATATGATCCAAAGTTTCTTCATCTTCAATCTTCAAGACTTAAACTATTCACGAAATACGCCAACTCAAATTCCGTAACAATCTCCCCTCTTGACGGTTCTTGAGTCGGGAAACGAGGGTAATTGGTAAGAGCAAAGGTTTGACATGTTAAAATATTGCTAACCCCCGTGTACGCTTACGTGTTTATTATCATCATATTTATGGCGACTGAGGGTCGTGGTGCTCGATGATACATCATGTTCGGGGTGGTCACCGAGGCAGGTGCTCGGTCTAGTTTACTGAGGTAGGTGCTCGGTCTGGTTGGCTGAGGTTGGTGCTCGGTCGATGCTCTGTTTTGCTACACGCACACCGGCGGTTTGGCCACCGCAAGGGTGTGCTTTTCCGGAAAAGTGGTACGTTGACCCGTGTACCCCACGTGTCGGTGACGTTAGGAATGGGGGCCCCCGTGGGTGGGGGGTGTGAGCGGTGATGCCGAGGCGGGTGCTCGGCGGCCGAGGCAGGTGCTCGGCAGGGTTCCGAGGCAGGTGCTCGGCGTGGTTGCCGGGGGAGGTGCCCGGTTTTGTTTGCACAAGGTCCTGCATTGTATTGATTGCTCTGGTTCTTATCGTGGTTTGCCTTACTTTTAGCCTTTATTGCATTTTACGGTCGATTGCACGATGATGAGGGCGGTTGCTCTGGCTTTTATTACAGTTTGCTTTTCATACTCCGTATCTTGTGTCGCTGACTCCCCACTCTGTGACAGGTTCAGTCAGGGGTGAGAGCTAGGGTGACGGTGAGGCCGCGATGAGAGGTCTATCGGCCCCTCGAGGCTACAGACTGTGGTTAGTTCTTCTTTTACTCATTTCACTTTCTGTTAGTGGCTATGTGGGTGTGATACTTTTGTGGGGTTGACTTGGACTTTGGATTCATTACAGTACTCTGTGGATGCATGTTTAGTTACTGTTGGATAGTTGGCCGTTTTTCAAACAAAAAGAAAGGAAAAGGAAAGAAAACATTGCGAAAAGGATTTGAAAAACATTGGTGTCGAGTGGGCACCGTCTTCAAAACTCTGTGGATTTATGGGTTTCAAAATAGTTTTGGAAAACACAGGTGTCGAGTGGGCACCGTTTTCAAAACCCTGTGTATTTATGGATTTCGAAATGGCTTTGTAAAACTAGGGTGTCGTGTGGGCACCGCTTTCCAAACCCTGCGGTTTTATCCTTTCAAAAACAACCGGCCTCTTTATTACTTATGGAAAATGGTTGTATGTGTTTGACGTTTGAACTAGTGTGGTTAAAGGTAGGATGATATGGACTTTGTAGTCAGGACGCCGTGCATATACAAAGGAGACTCTGCCCGTTTGCGGAGTGAATTTGTATATGCGGCGGGTCTGGGCACGCACCGGGGAAGATTGATTTCAAAAAAAAATATATGCCAAATTTGATAGCTAAACGGTGACGTTTCTTCCGCGTGTTTAAACCCCGGGGCGTGACAGATTAAGATGGTATCAGAGAAAAACAACTTTAACCACAGTAGTCGCTATTCAACATCCACAGAAGCACACTACCACTGGCTACTAACTAATGAAATGATCTGAGTATAGGTGCGTAGAGATGCGAGAGTGCGAGATTGTTAAGTTTTGTTTCTTGGCTTAGTTCGGTTGTTGTGTTTGGGTAGTAGTGTTGTTTGGAGGCTGGGGTCGAGGCCGGCTGCCACTGGGGTCTTGATGGTTGCTGGGAATCAATGGATTAAGCAACCAGTGCAGGACACGGTGGATCTGCTGACGGCGTTCATGCACTTGCTGCGACTGTTAGTACCGCAGATCGTAGCGCCGGCTTTCGTTTTCCCGAACCCCCCCTTTTCCTCCGCCGACGTTCTGGTCATCGTCAGTAATGGTGGCGGGTGGTAGTGTAACCCACCGGTGTTTGATAGTGTGTCGGCCGTTTTGTCGGTCGTGAGTAACTGGATAGCCTTTTGTCTAAGTAGTACATTCTGGGCCTTCTGGTGTTAGGTTACAGCAGATAGTCGGCCGATGCTTTTTGCACCATCTGCAAAGTATGGGTGGGAATGAGGATTCCTCCCCTACGGTTGTTACCCATAGTTCGGCTTTTTACTGTGGTCACTGCGATGGTTGTAGAAATCGTCGTGGTGGGGTTTGGGATGCTCCTTTGGGTAAAAAAAAAAAAAAAAAAAAAAAAAAAAAAAAAAAAAAAAAAAAAAAAAAAAAGGAGACCACTGGGGCTAGTAAATATCGTTTGTTTAGGCTCGATTTCGGTTAGAGAGGCCGTGCCTCGTTTCGCACGAGTGTGCGTAAGTGGCGACTTTTCATTGGGTGTTTAGTTTTTTGGACGCTGGATAGTGCCGGTTAGCTCCTTTTAAGGGGGGGTTGTGGTGGTGTAGCTCTGAGTTGAGTTCTTACGTTCGGCGCAAGAGGGTCAGTTAGGTCCATTCACTAATGGGGTGACGCGTGATCCCTCGAGTGCGCATAGTAAACCTAGGCAGTTGGTTGACATGGTGATTCTCGCGTCTGTCGTTCCTTATCCTTTCCCGACCCGATGGGTTTTGGATGGGTAGTCTACCGTATCTGGAGGCCTTTGTTTTAGCGGACCTAGAGCTCAGAGTCCTCTCGGTTGGGAGTGTGACCGTATGTCTGAGTGGTTGCTGCTCGGTTCGTTGCCCGGTGCTTGGAAGGGCGACGGATTGGGACCGAGCGTTAGTGGTTAATCAGAATGTCATACCGCTTTTCAGTGCCAGGACGGAAGGAGGTCTTAGAGCTGAAACCTAACTTTAGTTTTGACCGTCACCGCGGTAGGACGGACAGTTGGGGCGGACAAGCCGGGATAGTGTTTATGCTCCGAGCTAGTGGCCCGTGTTGGTGACGGGTGGGGGTGGCCCGTGTTTGTGACGGGTGGAGGTGGTCCGTGTTGGTGACGGGTGGGTTCGTTGTTTTCAAAGGAGGATTGCCGGTAGGCGGTGACCCGGCTGGTTTGGTTGGCACATCCTGTTGTCTCACGAGGGTATTAGTGTGGGTTCCCCCTTTGTGGTCGGGTTAATTTGGGCATTTAAGGGCCCGTCGGTCCGGGATTGGTGGTAGGACCGGAGTACCTCGACGCATCGCGAGACTTTGGTTGCTGACTGATCAGCACCGTCAGAGGGGGTCTGCGAACCGGTGGCGTCATAACAGAGAACTCCCAGCCGAGGAGCAGGCTTACTCAGGTTAGTTTCGATCAAGAGGGACGGAACGGTAGGGTTGCCGAGCGGGTTGAGCCGTCGGTAGTCTGAAATCTTAGGGCAGATCAGTCCGGTGGCTCTCCGTTCAGGGTTACCACCGAGTTTCGCCCAGTAATGTAGGGCGCTTCGCGTGTCATTGCTTCGGGGGTGGATATTTGAACGCCCCAGCGGTGTTCATGGGTATGTTGAACGGAATGTTCAGACTCTTCTTGGATCAACTCGCGTACGGGCGAGGAGCGTTTACGAGTGACCTTGCAGACTCTCAGGGACCAGAGAGGGTAGGCCAAACTCCAAAGGTGTGAGTTTGGGCATCGCGAGGTGGGCTTTTTGGGACGACTAAAAGCCAGGAGAGCTTCGAAGAACGCAAGGTTCGGCTAACACGGGCACCTGTGTATGCACTATCGGCACCGATGAGAATTTTGGGGTTTATGGTGATGCATCACGGAACGGACTTGGAAGTGTGGTGAGGTAGCGGGGGAAAGTTAAGACCCTAAGCGGACTCTTGGTGGCTTAATTTGACAAAGGATGTCGCACAACTCGTGGCTCGCTACTGGGTTGGCCGTCGAATAAAGGCCAAACATCAGCGCCAGTTGGGGAAACTGCAATCTCTCCCAGTGCCAGAGGGAAATGCGAGGATCACGGGGGGGCACGAAGCCATTTGGGAGCGCAAGTCGGACATGCTTGGGCCCTTTCCCCACTTACTGGACTTCTGGTGTGTTTAAGTTTCGAGGACGAAACTTCTTTTAAGGTGTGAGTGATGTAGTACTCGGGAAATTTGGGCTGGTATAAAGTGTGTTTTTCAGGTGTGAATGTGTGCGAGGAAACAAAATTTATCTTAGTGGTGTGTACCGGTGTGCGGATGGCACAGTTTCCGAAGCACAAATTCTGTCTTTCCGATCCGAGTCTGATCTCGAAAATCTGAGGTCTCCAGTGCGACCGTCTCATCGAACCGAGTGAAAATGGTATAGACCGTTTGTCGATCCGACGGTCGGATAGTCCTGAACTTAGCAAGGAAATAGTGGGACCCGCGACTTAAGTGAATAGTGAAATGAATAGTACTCCCTGATTTAATTCCCTCGCTAGCCAAACGTCGGCCAATCGACTGTCTGGAGTCTGAACCTGACGATCCAGGTAGTCGATTTGAATGACGTCGTCGTTCTGAGCGCAGTGGCGTTGACCAAATTTCCGTTTGACGAGCCGGAAGCATCGTAAAGCGTGCAAAATTGTTCATGTTACCGTAATTGTTGTATTTTAAAATTATAGGGGTTCGAATGCGTCAAACCAAGATCACTACTTTATAGGTTTCGTCGAGCCGGACGTCGTGGAGAAGTCCGTTTTTCCGTTTGGCGACTCGAATACCTCGAAAAAGGGGAAAAACAGCAAAAATACGGAAAATTACTTAGTGACCCCTATATTTTATGTTCCGTTTCTTGTGCAAACTCTTGAATAGGGACCTGATTGCGAATTAGAAACACTGTGAAGGACTTGGCTCTAATTATTGTGAGTAGAGGGGGCTAGATGCGTTTCATTGCATTGGTATACATAGGAAGACCCGTAGAGCCCTAGCTCGGGAACGCTACCTACCCAGCCGCAACCAGAGAAAGCTTCTTGGCTTCCCCTGCCCATGCGCCGACGGCTATACCCGTAGCGCCGCCGGCCGCCGCGTCCCCTCGCCGGGAAAGGCAAGGAGAAGCAAAAGCAACCTTGCTTTTGAGCTTTGTTGAGGAGGAACGATCAAGAAGGCTTAGGAACCTTCCAAGTTGCATCTGGAGTCCCTTCTCGTCTCTGGGATCGCGACCTGAGAAGCACTGGCACCCAGCTCCACCGCGCGCCGCCGGGCCACCAACTCCTTCTCCCTCGAGTCCGGCGAGGTAGGGTCTCAACTTTGGTTGGGTTCTTGGTGACTTGGACCCTAGCAGCCGGCTTCTGACATTATTTGGGTGACCCAGGTGAAGCCCCGAGGCCCCCGGACCACCGGATGGCCGGCGGTTGCATATGGGTCGCCGGAACCCTAGTTCTTGGACGGGTTCGGCGCGCGCGGCCTCCGGAGCTCCGGCATTGGAACCAAGATGACCTGAACCTTCTGCTGGTTCCCAGTGGACGTCCCACGGAGTTTGGGAGGGTTTGGTATAGCGTGGAGTGCGGGGGAGCAAACCCTAGCCTGCGGGTTCTTGAGGTTGGCCGAGCAACGCCGCCCCATCGCCGCCGTCGCTCCTCCGGCGCCGGCCAAGCCTGGTAAGTCTTCTGACACCTTGGGCTTGCTTTTGGTCCACTTGCATGCAACCCATGCAGCCCCGTTCCCGAACCGCCATTAATGGGCTAATCCGAGCTCTCCTTCTTCTTCCTCGGGTCGAGAAGCACAGGGGGCTACCAAGCTTGATGGGTTGAGACTTACTCCACTCCTGGAAGTCCCAGAAAGGTGGTGCTCACCTTTGTTTGAAGATTGACCGAGTGGAAGGTGACATCGGCCAACTTGAGCTCCATCAAGGTCCGAGTTGGGATCTTCTTGCTCCAGCAACATCACCAGCTGTGCTACGACCTCCCGTAGGTGAGCCTCCTCGTCTTCTTGATGTCTTATAACTTGTGCTCACTTTGGTTAGGGTCTGGAACTTGTGGAATAGTGAGAGCCCCAAGTTAAGCTCCTTATATGTACGAGTTGGGATCGCGTGCCATGGCTGCTTATGGGGTGGATCTGCAGAGGTCCAGAGGTGAGCCTCTATACTTTTGGATACCCCTGAGCATGATGCTCACACTAAAACTGGATATGACTTAATATAAAATTTGATTAAGCAATGGTGAGCCTTAATGCACCTTAAGAATGGGCCAACTTGTATTTTGTTGACCGGCTTGCTCTCAAACGGTGAGCACGGGATCCGGCAAGTCGAAATATAATTGCTGATAATTTATTTTGGTTTAACGATTCCCGGTTTAAAAGTTGGAGGTTAATTAGTGAGTTTTATATAAATAAAAGTGCAATTTTGGCAAAGTCCGGGGGTCTAATGGTAATTGTAGCTTGGTAGGCTGTTGGGGACAGCATTCACTTGATCTCCGAACCTTTCGTTCGGAATCCCTTAACTTCCTTTGAACAGATCTTCGCTTTGCGACCCGTGAATCGGCAAAATGGTCGATTCATCGGCGGTGTCGGATTAAACACGTGGTTGTTCGAAGAAAATTGGGTTATTATTATTGATTAGTACTCTCTGGGGATTTCCTTTCAGGTCCGATTGTCTTCCGGGGGCACGGGACGCCCCAGGTGTTTCGTTCGACTTGCTTCGAGGTGGGTACCCCTTAGAACCTCTTTGTGCATGTTTCCTTTATTGTTATGTTTATCTGGTAAGGGGTAGTGGGGGTGACATGGACCTCCGGATTCATAAACGTCGCGGTGAGAGACTGGACGGGTAGTTCGCCCGCTCCGAACAACAGTAGGGTTGTTTGGAGCGTACTAGCGATGAGGACGATGATCGGTGTGACAGTCGGACGTAGCAAGGTGGGTTCCCCTCTCGACGGTTTCTTGAGTCGGGAAACGAGGGTAATTGGTAAGAGCAAAGGTTTGACATGTTAAAATATTGCTAACCCCCGTGTACGCTTACGTGTTTATTATCATCATATTTATGGCGACTGAGGGTCGTGGTGCTCGATGATACATCATGTTCGGGGTGGTCACCGAGGCAGGTGCTCGGTCTAGTTTACTGAGGTAGGTGCTCGGTCTGGTTGGCTGAGGTTGGTGCTCGGTCGATGCTCTGTTTTGCTACACGCACACCGGCGGTTTGGCCACCGCAAGGGTGTGCTTTTCCGGAAAAGTGGTACGTTGACCCGTGTACCCCACGTGTCGGTGACGTTAGGAATGGGGGCCCCCGTGGGTGGGGGGTGTGAGCGGTGATGCCGAGGCGGGTGCTCGGCGGCCGAGGCAGGTGCTCGGCAGGGGTTCCGAGGCAGGTGCTCGGCGTGGTTGCCGGGGGAGGTGCCCGGTTTTGTTTGCACAAGGTCCTGCATTGTATTGATTACTCTGGTTCTTATCGTGGTTTGCCTTACTTTTAGCCTTTATTGCATTTTACGGTCGATTGCACGATGATGAGGGCGGTTGCTCTGGCTTTTATTACAGTTTGCTTTTCATACTCCGTATCTTGTGTCGCTGACTCCCCACTCTGTGACAGGTTCAGTCAGGGGTGAGAGCTAGGGTGACGGTGAGGCCGCGATGAGAGGTCTATCGGCCCCTCGAGGCTACAGACTGTGGTTAGTTCTTCTTTTACTCATTTCACTTTCTGTTAGTGGCTATGTGGGTGTGATACTTTTGTGGGGTTGACTTGGACTTTGGATTCATTACAGTACTCTGTGGATGCATGTTTAGTTACTGTTGGATAGTTGGCCGTTTTTCAAACAAAAAGAAAAGGAAAAGGAAAGAAAACATTGCGAAAAGGATTTGAAAAACATTGGTGTCGAGTGGGCACCGTCTTCAAAACTCTGTGGATTTATGGGTTTCAAAATAGTTTTGGAAAACACAGGTGTCGAGTGGGCACGTTTTCAAAACCCTGTGTATTTATGGATTTCGAAATGGCTTTGTAAAACTAGGGTGTCGTGTGGGCACCGCTTTCCAAACCCTGCGGTTTTATCCTTTCAAAAACAACGGCCTCTTTATTACTTATGGAAAATGGTTGTATGTGTTTGACGTTTGAACTAGTGTGGTTAAAGGTAGGATGATATGGACTTTGTAGTCAGGACGCCGTGCATATACAAAGGAGACTCTGCCCGTTTGCGGAGTGAATTTGTATATGCGGCGGGTCTGGGCACGCACCGGGGAAGATTGATTTCAAAAAAAAATATATGCCAAATTTGATAGCTAAACGGTGACGTTTCTTCCGCGTGTTTAAACCCCGGGGCGTGACAATGCACAAACTGAAAACTAAATTAAAAGAAGAGAAAAAAAAACGTCCTGAAACCTAAGAACTAAAGTAGACAAGGTGAACAGAAGGTGCGGCTCAGTCTGAAGAATCTGAACTAGTACAGCTCAGCTTGCTCAAAATCCCTTTAAGTAAATTCTTAAAATTTGAGTACTTCTTCTTGATCTTCTTGTGTTCAGAAGAGATCTACTGAAGCTCTTTCGAATTCTGTCTTGTGTAGCAGAGAGTCGGTGTTGTTCCTGACAAATCGATTCTAAAATCTCTGTCTCAGTTGTCCGTGTCTTTGAGTAAGATGGACGCTGTCTAGATGCAGATGGTGCATCTGGTCCTGCAGTCCATGGAGATTCAGTTTGCAGAATTCCAGAAAGTGAGCGTGCTCTGGTGAGAGGCCCACTATGCTGACTCGTACTTCTTTGAACATTTCTTCTTCTTGTATATTGTCTGGTCGTGGAGGCAGATTTCATAAGTCTCTTTCCTTTGGTGAATTTCCTGTCCTCTTCATCAATTTTTCGCTGAACATCCTTGAAGAATTCGTCCCATTCTTCTGTATCGTAATCTGAGCTGTCTTCATTGGCTTCGTTTGGTTTGTCTCGAGTTGAGACGCCTGGTTCTTCTTTAACAGATGACTCCCGGGCATCATTGTGACCAGTAACAGAATCAACCAGGAGAATGCCATTGATTCTAGTGCTTTGAGTTTAAGAAAGTGTCCTGTGAAACCAACTCAAGAACATATGAAAAATTGTCAATTTTGAAAAATTTGAAAACATTGTACCTAGACAATCATAATCATGTAGAGAAGCCAAGAATCAAATTAGTTTTCCAAAAAGAATTTTAAAAATAGATCAATTCCATGATTTACAAAAATTCCTCTTTTATGCCCTAAAACCGAATTTTTAGAAATCGAAGCCTAAAAACTCGTTAATCAAGTAAAATCCCAGCATAAAAGCAAAACTAATTGACCCAGAGTTCTTATTTCAAAAGAAATTTGATCAAAAACCATTCACAAACGAAAAAGTTCCAATTTTTCAACTCACGTTTGATGAAAAACCATAAAAACTGTGAAAAACCGAGTTTTGATCATAAAACTTACTTGAATCCGAAGAACTTTGAGTTTTGAAGCTCCAAGAAGCAAGAAATCTAGAGAGAGAAACTCTAGAGGCTTGAAAACCAGAGATTAGGGTAAAGAAATCAAAATCTCTATGTTTCTATATAAAACCCTAGCCGTGATCCGGATCGGATCGAGAATGTGATCCGGATCGGCTACCCGCAGGAAAAATCCTGCGTTCGGGATCCGGATCACTTGCCCGATCCGGATCGGCTACAACTTTTTCTTCAGAAAAATTTAGAAAAATTCCATAAAATCCAGAAAAAGTATGTAAGCACTTTACCATGTCAACTTTAAACAAATGACATCGTTTCATACAACAAGAAATAGATTATGCAAAATCTATCAAAAATATCCAAAAATGAAACGAAAATTTACGAAAGTTAAAACACTTAAAGTTGAACAACTTCAATTACATCTATCCTGATCTTATGTGTAATGCCTTTATCAAATCATCAATTTTGGTAAAGAAAATGAAATACCAAGATCAATAGATGTTTGAAATCCCAAATAAGTTAGATAATATATCTAGACAATCTGTTGAAGGAGTGGCTCTTTGAGCATCTTTTAAAAAAAATCCCACCTTATACCAACCATGAAATACGACTGAGTCAAGTATTTCAATATGAATTTCATCAACAATTTTCAAACAAAAATTTGCTTTTCATTCATGGAGTATCTTTTTCTTTCATTTTCTCCATGTGGTGGTAGTTTTCACACTCCTCATTGGGATGTAACTCTTTCCACATCTTTTGAGCATTTTACATTTCATTGACTCCCCCTCAATTGGCTATCAATTATTTAATATATAAGGTATTCAACCAAACCATTGATCTCGAATTCATACTCGACTAAGCAATCAAATATGATAATGACTATACCAAGAGATCATTGAGAGAGAAATTGACTTTGATCACTTAAAAGATGGTTTAATTAACGTAAATGATCATTGCAACATTGAAATATTATGACATCAAAAGCATAATAAATTTCTAAATGCATAAAAGGATGCAATTAAAGTCAATTATGATTTATGCTCAATTAATGTCCTATGTACAGAACATAGATAAAGAACAAAACAAAAACAAAACAAAAACAAAACCTAACCTAAGCAAAGGTTTCAAAAGAGTTTATTTCAAGGAAAGCATGCCAATTGCTTTACGCAAGTGAATAAAACGTTTTTGATCCAAAGGTTTTGTTAAGATGTCAGCTAATTGATCCTCAGTTGAAATATATGACAGTTGAAGAATGTTTGATTCAACTAGCTCTCTAAGAAAATGATATCTAAGTTCAATATGTTTTGTTCTAGAGTGCAACACAGGGTTTTTAGAAATGTTAATAGCACTAGTGTTGTCACATAAAATGGTTACCGAAGATGTTGAAATCCGGAAATCGCTCAACACGCTTTTCATCCAAATCAATTGGGTTGAACAACTTCCTGCAGAAATGTACTCCGCTTCGGCAGTCGAGAGTGCTATGCAGTTCTGCTTTTTACTGTGCCATGCAACAAGGCAGTGGCCAAGATAGAAGCATGCACCACTCGTGCTTTTCCGGTCATCCACCGATCCAGCCCAATCGGCATCTGAGTATCCAACAATATCCAAAGTCGTTCCCATAGGATACCAAATTCCGAAATTGATTGTACCTTTGATATACCGGATGATCCGTTTCACCGCTTTCAGGTGAACCTCCTTCGGTGCTGATTGATATCTCGCACAAATCCCAACACTGAAGGATATATCCGGGCGACTAGCCGTGAGATATAGTAGACTTCCAATCATACTGCGGTACAGTTTCTCGTCTACATTCTCACTTTGTGATTCACTTCCAAGTCCCTTATGGCTAGTTCCCATTGGAGTCGGAAAATCCTTAGAATTTTCAAGATCAAACTTTTTGACCAACTCCAGTGCATACTTGGATTGACACAAGTGAATTCCTTCATCGTTTTGTTTAACTTGTAATCCAAGAAAATAATTCAATTCGCCCATCATGGACATCTCAAATTCGCTTTCCATGGTCTCCGCGAATTTAGAAGCATCATTATCTCTTGTTGCTCCAAAAACAATGTCATCGACATAGATTTGAGCAACTATGAAATTGTTTTGATAATGCTTCACAAAGAGAGTCCTGTCAGCTCCCCCTCGAGTGTAGCCCTTTTCCAAAAGGTGCTTTGTCAACCTTTCGTACCATGCTCGCGGTGCTTGTTTCAGACCGTAAAGAGCCTTTTTCAGACGAAAAACATGGTTAGGTAGTTTATGATCCACAAAACCTTTCGGTTGAGCTACATAAACTTCCTCATTTAAAAATCCATTTAAAAAGGCGCTCTTAACGTCCATTTGAAATAATCTGATTTTAAAATGACAAGCGATCGCAAACAATATACGAATGGACTCGAGTCTAGCTACAGGGGCGAAAGTTTCATCAAAGTCTATACCTTCTACTTGAGAATAGCCTTGAGCAACTAACCTTGCTTTGTTCCTGATGATAGTACCTTCTTCGTTTTTCTTGTTCTTGAAGATCCATTTGGTACCTATCACATTGTGTTGCTTCGGAGGCTTCGTCAGTTCCCAGACTTTGTTTCGCTCGAATTGATGGAGCTCTTCCTGCATTGCTTTAATCCAGTAATCATCTTGGAGAGCTTCATCAACATTCTTTGGTTCGATTTGAGATACATAGCATGCAAATCCGCAAACCAATTGTCTCCGTGTTCTAACTCCTTCTTGTGGATCTCCAATTATGTTCGATTCAGGGTGATCCTTGGAGATGCGTAACGTTTGAGGTAGAGGAGTAGGCGGAGGTACACGAGATGATTCCTGCACATCAGATAAGCTTGAAGAACCGTTAGATGCATCAACATTATTATCGAAAGAATTGTTAGAAGAAGATGCATTAGCAGGTGTATCATCATCAAGAGAGATATCGAGGGTAGATTTTTCAGATTCAAAATGAAAAGCTTCATCTACCTTAACATTTATCGATTCTACGATCGTCTTAGATTCTAAGTTAAAAACTCGATATGCTCTGCTGTTTGTAGAATAACCTAAGAAAATCCCTTCGTCACTTCGAGAGTCAAATTTTCCAAGATTCTCACGATCACGTAAAATAAAACACCGACTCCCAAAGATGCGAAAATATTTGATGTTAGGTTTTCTACAAAACCAAAGTTCATATGGTGTATTCAAAGTCCCCGGGCGCAAATACACGCGATTGATAACATAAACAGCAGTGTTCACCGCTTCAGCCCAAAAATAAAAAGGTAAGTTCCGGCTGTGAAGCATAACACGTGCCATTTCCTGTACGACCCTGTTTTTGCGCTCGACTACACCATTTTGCTGAGGTGTGTAAGGTGCGGAGAATTCATGTTTAATGCCATTAGAAGTGCAAAAATCAATGAATTTGGAATTTATGAATTCCCCACCTCTATCACTCCTAACTCGAGTAATCCTATCATTCTTTTCTATCATAATACGATTGCAGATTTCGAGAAAAGAATCAAAGGTATCAGCTTTTTCTTTTAAGAAGGCTACCCAAGTATATCTAGAAAAGTCATCAACCAACAAGAAAATATACCATTTACCTCCCAGAGATGGTTGACGAGTTGGCCCCATTAAGTCCATATGCAAAAGTTCCAAAGGCCGTTTTGTACCTATGTGGTTCAAATTCTTGTGTGCAGTCCTAGACTGTTTTCCCTTTTGGCAACCGCCACACACAAGGTTTTGTTCAAAAGAAAGTTTTGGAACCCCCTTGACCACATCTTTATTTGAAATTCTAGCAAGTTCCTTAAAGTTTATGTGACCTAGCCTTTCATGCCAAAGTGTTTCATTTTTCAAAGATGCTAGGTTACATTTTTCAGAAATCTTAGAAGGAACTACATAACAGTTGTTTTCTGATCTAACCCCCTTTAAAAAGAAAGCATGGTTCATGTCAGTTACAGTGCATTTATCAGATGAAAAATTAACTGAATAACCACTATCACACAGTTGACTTATGCTTATGAGGTTAGTCTTAAGGCCATGAACAAATAATACATTATCTAGAACCGGGCCATCTGGAATAGCTACCGTTCCCTTTCCAACAATTTTGGAAGACCGACCATCTCCGAAAACAACAAGTCCTCCGGAGTTTTTCTCAAATGTTTGAAAACAGTTTTTATCGCCGGTCATATGACGGGAACACCCGCTATCCAGGTACCAAGACGAACTATCATATGCATGCAAAGAAACATTGGTAGCAAGACAGGGAAAGATTTCACCTTTGCGCACCCAAACCTTTTTGAAGTGCGTCGGTAATGGTCGTGAAGTTGATTTCCTAGGTGAGAGCGTCTTGCTTGAAGAATTGCTGCTCCTTGATGATGTCGTCTTGAGCGGTGTACTACCAAGGCTCTTTTCCTTTGAATGAATTGCAGTTGTTTTCCGAGGAATAGCCCTTTTGGTAGTCATTGCAAGATGTGCTTGAGGTGTGCGTTTGGCTTCCGTCTTGCAATTTCTTCTTATGTGCCCTGAAATGCCACAACGAAAACATACCTTGGTTCTTGTCGATTCCGAGGAAGATGTAGTAGGTTCGTTGTCGTTGCTTGTCGTGAACACCGGTGTCGGAGGAGGAGATACCGACTGAGGCACAAATACTGTACCACTCGAACTTGGAATGTCTCCAGTTTGAGTGTATCCGAGGCCGAACTTATTTCTTTGACCGAGACCAAGAAGTCTGTCCAACTTACTCCTTCCAGAAGAAAATCTCTTTAAGTCATCCTTTAGTTGGCGTATGGTCTCCGTCATTTCCAATTTTTCCTGTCGAGCCTCGCCGTTGAGCTTCAAGAAGTAATTCGCTTTGTTCACCATATCCATATAATTCTTCTCGAGTTGCTCATTGGACTCTTGAAGGGAAACATTTGTCTTAATCAGATTGTCCCTTTCCACTTCAAGATCGGTTGAGATAGAGGTTACCCTTTTTACTTCATCTTCAAGATCCTGTAATCTCTCTTTCAACCCCTTGTTTTGCTTAGCCAGTTTCTTTGAATCCCTCAAAAGCTTATGGTAGGCTAAAACAAAATCTTCACCTTCCGAATCATCTGATTCATCGTCCGTTGCAATCTTTTCAACAGTGGAGTTGGACAGTGAGTCGGATGTACTTGCCATTAAGCACATGAAGGGTGAAGATGTGGTGGACGCGTGGAAAGCTGTCGCGTTGTCTTCTTCATCACTTGACGATGACTCATTTGACGTGGAGTTGTCATCCCAAGTAACTACTTGCATCGCTTTCTTCTTTGCCGGATTCTTGTTGGGACATTCCGTTGCAATGTGGCCGTAGCCTCGACATTTGAAACACTGAACTTGTCCCTCAGAACTTTTCTTATCCTTTGAGAAGTTCTCTTGCTTTCTTGACTTGTGCTTGAAGGACCCTTGCCTTTCTTCGACTTTCCGAAGGATTGAGTTTTGCTTGAATTTCCCCTTCGAAAGTTGCGGCGAAACTTCCTTGTCAAGAGAGCGAGCTGCTTCTCAAAGTCCTCCATAGAAATGTTCTCGTCGTCGTCCGAGGAGGATGAATCCGCGTCTTCTTCTTTAGTTGATTTCAATGCGTAACCTGAAGACTTAGAAGAGGATGCCTTTCCAGAAGAATAGTTAGTAGGAAAAGTCATTTCATAAGTTTGTAAAGCACCTACTAATTCTTCTACACGCATTTCGTCCGGGTGTTTAATTGTTTCAATGGCTGCGACCTTCGGGCGAAATCGTTCAGGAAGAGTTCTTAGAATTTTTCTTACAACTTTAAATTCTGGAATCTTCTCTCCCAAGTTAGCACATGAGTTCACGATGTCTTGCAATCGTGTGTAATAGTCAGTGAAGGATTCATTCTCTGCCATAGAGATAGAGTCAAACTTGCTCGTGAGCATTTGCAGTTTCTGAATCTTCACTAAGTTAGTTCCCTCATGCGTAACTTGAAGAACATCCCAGATTTCTTTCGCAGTCTCACATGCCGAGACGCGAGAGAACTCAGTTTGTGACAAAGCATTAAATAGAGCATTAATCCCTTTGCCATTGTAAGAAGATAAGTCTATCTCTTCCTTGGTCCATTTCGACCTAGGTTTTAAGGTGCGAACATCATCTAAAATTTCAGTTGGATTAGACCATCCTAATTCAATTGATTGCCACACCCTTTCGTCGATGGAAATTAAGAAAGCTTTCATCCGTACTTTCCAGTACGCATAATTTGTTCCATCAAAGAAAGGGGGTCGATTGATGTTTCCACCTTCAACCATTGTTTACAACCCTATTCCCGCTCTGATACCACTTGTTGGGTTTAGGTTAATAAGGATCTAAATAGGGGAAAAAACACCTAGAGGGGGGTGAATAGGTGTAAACAATAAACACTCAAAAAATCATTGTGCGATAAAACCCAATGCGGAAAAATAAAAGAACACGCAAGATTTTTACGTGGAAAAACTCCAAACCGGAGTAAAAAACCACGGGACCGATAACACGGCGAAATCCACTAGAATTAACACACGTACAAGGTGATATAACGTACTCACAGACGACTCAACCTTTTACCATACGCTCCTAGTAGATCTTCTCCGCTCGCTCCACGACGCTTCTCGAATCCACGATCCGCGCCCAACGCTGAATCCACAGCGTCCAACGTCGAGTCCACGACGTCCAACCGAATCCACGGTCTTCACCCAATGGCACGCTTCGAATCCACGAACGCACCTCGCTCCGAATCCACGAGAGCGGTAACACCTTGAATCCACAAGGCCACGCGAGTCCACGCGCCGATTTTGGGTAAATCGTTGTTTGTTTGGGTGGTGATGATCCGCCGAATACTTAGATTAAAGATAGATCGGAAATACCATCTAAGTATTCATTGATTTGATTCTACTCAAAATGTGAGTATGGAAAACCTAGAATCAAATCAATCAATATAGATGAAGAACCATAGAATAGATCTAATGATTTCCTTTCTTCTCTATATATGTGGATTTTTCTTTTCGGCTATCTTTTCTTAACCAGCCGATCTATTGCGGATGCCCTAGAAATGAAATGGAAGGGCTATTTATAGGTTAGAAACCCTAGGAAGAATATTCGGATCAAAAACAGCCTTTTCTGGAAAGTTTTACCGACGGCGATCCGGATCAGATCTGGCGATCCGGATTGCAGAAGCAAAAAGACGATTTCCAGAAAATTGCCTGTTCGGGATCCGGATCGTAGTCCCGATCCGGATCGTTCATACAGTTTTACCAGAACATCATGTTCGGGATCCGGATTGCAATTCCTGATCCGGATCGAAGAAGCACACAGGTAAAACTAGTGTTCGGGATCCGGATCAGAGAGTGCTGCGATCCGGATTGAACCAGTGTATGAACAAACACCTTTCGGGATCCGGATTGAAAGCCACGATCCGGATCCTGAACATGTCCCATGTCCAGTTTTTGATGAATAAGCAATTAAAACCTCTTCCAGGTGTTTCTACACTATAAGAAGTATTCGGATCATCAAAATTCTTTAGTTAAACGTACCTGATCCTTTTGAATTCTTCTTTCTTGAGATTGAGGTAGACGATCCAAAATTTCTTCATCTTCAATCTTCAAGACTTAACACATTCACGAAATACGCCAACTCAAATTCCGTAACAGGCGTTAGCCAGCTGTTTGTATATTTGTGGTGAGCTGGGAGAGATACTTGTATTTATTTACAGTTGTACTTCTTTTATTTCCAGCTTCAGTCTGAGATGTAGTATTTTAGTTCAGCTCTGATTTTATGCTCTTTTATTATATCTTTTAATATCTGAGCAGGTTTCCGGCGCTTCGTATACGCGGGAAATACCGTGTGCATGGCGGATCTGTAGACGGGCCCGGGTTCTGGTTTACACCCGGGGCGTGACAGGATCGAATGCTATTCTTGTATCTCTTGGGACATCCCACTGCCACGGAGGATTTGAACATCAACATTCCTTACATCATCTGGAATAGGATGGCTCGCTACATGGAGCATCCTCATCAAACGGAGTGACTTCCATTCCCAATGATAATTATGCGGATCTTAAGGAAATTTGGCGTCGACATTCGACCATCAAGTTACATGCATAGTTTGGGGACTATCAACGATACAACTATTGTGAAGTCACTCCCTAAGAAGCCAGATGACACACCAACACCTCCTCGAGGCAAGCGACCATCTACTTCAGCAGCAGCACCAGTACCAACAGCACCAGTAGCAACGACAGCAACAACCGCGACAGCTTCAGGTCATGGACCATTTGATACATCAGAGGATGAAGCCTCTGTCACATCAATCTATCGAGAGCAACAACGACTCTCGTCTGAGCAAAAGTGCATTGCAATCGAACAAGGTCGGATTTCAGAAGACCTTGCCCAGATTACAGCCACCCAAGTTGATTTGAAGAAGAAATACAAATCTTTAGCCAAGTTGGTAAAGAAGATTTTCACAAAACTTGGATGCAGTAGCTCAGACGACAACGACTCAGATTGATGATTTTGTTTGTTTTCTTTGTTTGTTCTAATCATTTCTCTCTTGCAGGTTTTTACTTTTTCTACTTGCTAAATTTGAACTTTGCATTATCCTTTTTCATTTTGGCTTGTTATCTGTGACAAAAAGGGGGAGAGAACATTGAACATATTGAACTGTTTGGAACTTGAACATTGAACATTGAAAAACTTTCAAGGTAAGTAGAACTTGAACTTTGATAACATGCCACCACTAACTATTTGACTAACTATTTTGTCATGTAATATTACTAACAAGTTACTTGCGATATCTAACATAATTTTGAACTTGTTAAATCGTTTGCATATGACATTTGGAACTTAATGATTAGACGATATGTGAATCTTTTGATTGCTTATTCTCATAAATATCTGGTATTTAATGTCATGAGGAGTATAAACTCTATCTCTCTGACTGCTTATTGCATGTTTATATTCTTGAGATATCTAATAATTTCTTTTTGTCAAAAATTATTTCTTTTAGGGGAGTCCGAAAAAATAATCAAAATCCACATATAGAGAAGAAAGGAAAACACGATTAATTTCATGTTTCTTCGTCTATATTGATCAATTTGATTCTAGGGTTTCCAAACTCTTATTTCTTGTAGAATCAAATTGATGAATACTTAGATGGTGTTTTCTTATCTATCTTTGATCTAAGTATTCGGCGGATTATCATCACCAATAAACAAACAACGATTTCCCAAAATCGGCGCGTGGATTCGCGTGGCCTTGTGGATTCAAAGTGCTACCGCTTTCGTGGATTCGGAGCGAGATACGTTCATGTGATCAATACGTGCTACATTGGTGAAGACCGTGGATTCGGTTGGACGTCGTGGATTCGACGTTGGACTTCGTGGATTCGAAGTTGGACGCAAATCGTGTGATCGAGGTGCGTTGTGGAGCGAGCGGAGAAGATCTACTTGGAGCGTATGGAAAAGGTTGAGTCATAGTGTTACGGTAAATCACCTTGTATGTGTTTAATCTTAGTGGATTTCGCCGTGTTATCGGTCCCGTGGTTTTTTACTCCTGTGATGGAGTTTTCCACGTAAAATCTTGCGTATATTTTTATTTTTCGCATTGGGTTATTTTTTACGCAACGATTTGGTAAGTTTATTGTTTACACCTATTCACCCCCCATCTAGGTGGTTTTTCCCCAATTCAGATCCATTATTCCATAACCCACATATTTTTCTTGTGGACAGTCAGGGCATTTCCCGGCAGCATCCCCCTGAGTAGTGCTCATGATACTACCGCTTGCGAGGGCACCCCTACTACCTCTTCAGTATGAAGGAGCCCTTCCGATATACCGCCAGGTAGATAGGGTCACGACGTCGAGACAGACGGAGCGACGACCACCAGCACCGAGCGATGAGATGGTGCAGCTCGATTGGAGGGCGCCATGATAGTGGACCGCGTCGTACCAGGTATGATTTTCTTTATAGCCGTCTGATCTAGAGCATGTTTGATACCGACGCCTCTCATGCATGTACTAGTAGAGCATTTTGCATCCTTACATGACCTAGAGGTAGGGTTGTTACCGCGTGCACTGGAGGTACAGGTCCTTAAGTAGGTTGTGCATGTGGAGGAGATCGTGGAGCGTGTCCTGTGCAGTTAGGGCTGTGGATCACATCGACGGACTAACAAGTTTTAAAGCAGTTCCAAGACGAGGACACGGTGTGTTGGATTAGATGGCGCAATATAATGCGATGATAGACTGAGGAGGGAGGATTGTGACCTTCCGCGAGCAAGATAAGGGGAGTTCATCTACAGAGACTGTCAGAGTACGCAATGTGCAGCGGTGATTTCATGGGCAAGGACCATGTAGAGGAAAAGTCGAGATTGTATTATTGTAGTGGTCCAGGTCCCCATGCAGTTTTGCCCGTGAATCCACAGTATGAAACACCTATTATTGGTGTGTCTGGCCCATAGTGCATCAAAGGGATGCCTCAGATAGACCCAGTGAGGTATCTAGAATTGGATTGGCCTTCGGCTACTTTTGTCGAATTTTAGAAAGGGTTTTGGGCCAAACAGAGGTTGGATTTGGATTCAGCGCGGAAAAATGCTTGAAAACGGCTATTTGCTTGTTTGATTCTGAGTCTGGATGCCCAAAAACGAACTCCCGAAAGTTTACAATGGTTTTTGGTGCATGGGGGGGACCGTAGACTGCCGGAATGCCACGTGGCGGCCTGTCATTGGCCGGTTTACAGCGCGCGATTCCAAGAGCGGCGCGGGGTGGCGCATGGACCGGGCGAGAGACACGTGGCGGTCCCTGATAGGCCGGCGCAGGTTGCGCTGTTCACGGAACCCCGCGCAGGTGCATAGACCCGGCACGGGGGACATGTGGCGGCCTACCACTGGTGGGGGCACGGTGCGCGGCCCACGGGATCCCCGCACGGGTGCATAGACCGGCGCGGGAGACACGTGGCATCGCTCCATTGGCGGGGTCAGCACGCGCGGTGCACGGAGGTTCACGGGGGCGCCTCGGGATGCGTGCGCGGCAGGCGTGCAGGTGGCGCGACGTGGGCGTGGTCAGAGGCGGGGGACACGTGGCGCCCTGCGATTCGCGGGCGCCACCCACCCGCTGATCGCTGCGGAGACACGCGGCGGCACCCGGCTAGGCTTGCACCGCTGTCCCGTGTTCGGGACACATGTCAAGCCCAGGAGAATCAGGGCGCTCCTCGCGGGGATTCGTGAAACGGATTCGGGCGCCCGAATTCAGTCCGAGCGCCCGAATCCGAGGACATATCGGGCATTTTTTTGATTAGTTTAGTTTAGCCTATAAATAGGCCGTTTGAGCTGCGTTTCATGCTTTTCTGGCTGGTTTCTCACAGGGTGTTCTTCAGCAAAGTTTTTCCTCCCCTTGTGCTGCATCCATTAGAGGTTTTCTGGGATTTTTGGTGGCACGCACTTTGAGATTTACGGTGATTCGGCGCGTCGCGACATTCCTTCACCAGTGACCTTCTCCGTTGCGTTTCGGTGCGCGGGCTCCCCTGGCCTACTCCAACCATCTTTTTGGACGATTATTACGCCGTTGGCTTCACGACAGGTAGGGCTATGATTTTTATATTTTTAGCTCCCACTCATTTTGAGTTTTTCTTGGAGTTCCTGAGCCTTCTTGTGACCTCTTTTCTGCGGCGGAGTTTTTCGACAGCACCGGAGTGATTCGAGGATTTCTTCGCGCTCGAGCATCGGATTGAGGCGTGCCAGTACTCATTTCGCATCTACACTTCGCAGGGAACATCATCGTGATTTTTTTGGATTTTTTTTAGGCTTCCCCGAAGGTAAAAATCCCATCTTTTCTGGGCGGAGTGCTACAATTTTTGTGCTTGTGGAGTTTCGCGCTCACCGCATTGCATATTTTGTAACTTGGCCTACAGGACTTGGTTTGGGACGTGCAGGTACTCGTTTCGATCGGCTCGACGCGACGATCGCAGCGGTATTTTTGTCAGAATTTTCGGAGGCTATCCTACAGGTGAAAACAGAGCATCTTCAGGACTATTATTTTTGGACAGCGGTTAAATGTGGAATTGTATGTTTAATTGGGCACTGTTATGGACACTTTTACAGTTATCGCGGCGGGTGACTTTCTTCTTGGGCGAGAGTGCATTCTGGACTTGGATTTAGCGCTCGAGGTGGGTGTTGTTGTGAACCTCTTACTTTTGACTACCCACTAGGCATACTGGAGTAATTCCTATGTTAAAAGGCTACTTGCACCCTACGAATAATAATTGCATGCTTGTTTGAGATCAAAGAATATTATGTTAGAACTTGCTTTTATGGGAGTTTTGGACATTAGAAGTGGTAATATCATGTAAAAAAAAAAAAGAGAGGCCAATTTATACCTTGTGAGCATTGTGTATATGGTATAGGCAGGCATAGGCAGGCATAGGCTATTTTTGTACTTAATATTCATATGCAATTATCAATATCTTGAAATAGCATGCTCTAATAAATGTAAGAACATCGATACCTGTTTTCCTTTTGTGTCATCTTGGGACATTTGCATGCTTGTATGGTCATCTAGATAGGCCACCTTTTTTTGCTACACTATCATGCTTGAACTTGACTTAGGAGAAACCATATTTCCTGCTTTTCTCCTTTCATGCTAGACTCAGGGTATTGGTAGCTCGTGCGCAAGTAGGGGGTTTTGGGATAGTGTAGTCAGATTCTTGGGATCTGGGATAGGCTGGCTTGAGGGCAGGGTATTGCGGCGACTGCGGACTTTGGGCGGTTGACCGGATGGTGACTTGTGCATCGGATTAGGGATGACAGGTCGGACTTGATTGGGGGGATTTGTAGGGTATTGCGGCGACTGCGGATATTGGGCGGTTGACCGGGTATTTACGGTTGCATCAGATCGGGGGGATCGGGCTGTCTTTAGTGGATGGATTTTTCCACTTTGATCGGAGTCGTGATCCAGTCCTGCTAGTTTATGATACTTGTTACTGAGATACTTTACTCGTGTGGGTCGCTCCCCTCGAGTGCCACTCCGGAGTGTGCAACAGGCAGGCTTTGAGTCCTTGAGACTCCTTCTTTGCATCGGTGTTGTGCGTAGGCTGGCATACCCGATACGGCAGGAAGAGCAGGAGTGTTCACTGGTGGTTGGATTGGGTTTATTCAGGCAGGCATTTATATACTGATGAATTCATTTAGCTATTCTTTTTGGCTCGGCATTTAGAGGCATATTAGTGGTAGCTTTTTCATCAGCAGTTATATTCATAGCATACCACCTCTCTTTCCTTTTCGCCTCTGGTTGACCTAGTGGGGCATGTCAGAATTTGAGGCTTAACACACTAGGGAAGGCTACTGTTTTTATAGCAGTTCTCACCCCATTGTCCTTCTTTTTTTTGTTCTCCCCTGTTTTGCAGAGTCCTCTGCGGGAGTAGCTAGGCCAAGGCTCCGCCCGTTTGAGCAGTGAATTTGTATATGTGGCGGGTCTGGTGTGCACCGGAGGCGAGGTTCATTTAAGAAAAAAAAAATGGATACGTTTTCCGCTCTTTTAGAACCTCCGGGGCGTGACAGTCGGGCCATGCACGGCGCTGGCGCGCACCGGGTCTACAGCTTCAGGAGGCGGCATCGCCCACCGGGTGCACGCTGAAGCGTGCACCACGCTAAGAAGGCCTGGCTGGTGCAAGCAGCGTGGGCTGGGTGGAGCATCGGGGTTCACGGGGAAACTGCGTCGAACCGTGCGACGGGTGCACGCCCCGAGTGTGGACCGCGCCTGCGGGCTGGGCTGGCGTACGCGCCCGTGCGCCGGGTCCGCGCCCGTGCGCCCGGTCTGCGCCCCCAGGCTGCGGAGCCGTGCGCCGGGTGCACGCCCGCCGGTGCACCGCGTGGCTGGGGAGTCCGTACGGGGTGAACAGTAACACCCCGTTTCGCATTTTCTTCTCCGTTTTCGCCCCCGCGCGGCTCCCGACGACGACCCCGCGAACGTGATAACGGCGGCGGCGGCCTCCCGTTTAACAACGCCGGTGGCGGCCTCCCGTTAACTCCCCCATGCTCCGACGAAACACCCAATTTACCCAACTAAAAACCCCGGATCGCTCCAACGACAAAACCATGGATCGGAGACCGAACGAAAGAGAAATAACGATCACTAACCTCGATCTATCGGGAACAAAGATTCGATCTTGTCCCTCGCGGCTCTGGGGATCCGGATCCGCTCCCCGTAGATGATGGCGGCTCGTTCTCCAGTCCCCGGCACGTCAATCGGGGCGATCGGGTCCCTCCGCTTTCTCTTTTTTTCCTTCTTTTCTCCTCCGGTTAGGGTCTTCTCTTCTTTTCTCTCTTCTCTCTCCGAATTAGGGTTTGTTTGTTTTCCGGCACGCACAAAAGGGAAAGATTTGAGGAACCGATCTTTTAAAACTAGGGTTTTCCTTTCGGTAGACGGAGTATAATTATCTTTTATTATCAATTTATTTTATTTTATTTTATTTTATTTTTCCTTTTCGTACGTACGTAAAAAGGCAAAACCCCATAACCGGATATTTATTATTTAACAATAAATATCTATTCCCACGAGATAATTCCAAGATTCCTCGAAAAGCGTGCCAGATCTTTGGCACGGATTTCGATGCACCCTACGGTTACCGCGACCTTCAAAACCCCATTCTGGGGGATCCGTAAGTCGGATTTTAGATCTGATTGCACCGCCGTTCATCGTTTTTTCGAGCTCTATCACCGAAAAATACCCGCACCGTGTGTTAGTCAACTCAAGAGAACTCGATAATTCGGTTTCCTCTAACTTATACTCTATTAGCAGGAGGGTAAAACATTACACGAAAAGTTGTGATATTACACCACACACCCCTTAAAAGAAGTTTCGTCCTCGAAACTTACCCTCAACCCTCGCTAAACATCTCAGGGAAACACTCTTTCATTTTCGTCTCAAGTTCCCAAGTCGCCTCGCGCTCCTCATGGTTACTCCATTGCACCTTTACGTAGGGGATTGTCCGGTTGCACAGTTTCTTCTCCTCCCGTGCCAGTATCCGTATCGGCGCTTCCTCGAAGCTCAAGTCCTCACGTAACTCGACGGCAGAGACATCGAGGAGGTGAGATGGGTCGAGGAGGTATTTTCGGAGCATCGGGTCGTGAAACACGTTGTGTACCCGTTTTGAGGTTTGGCGGTAGGGCCAACCGGTATGCCACCGGGCCTACGCGCTCCAAGATCCCGAATGTCGGATCGTTGGCGCCAACCATTAATCCTAAAAGCTCGAGCTTTTAGAGATACGCAACCAATACACTTAAAGCGTACAGACACAGTGTGATGATCCGAAATTCTACAGGGCTTTTACAGTGTGATCGGCAGCTTCTGGAGGCCTACGGGGCGTGTAGGCGGTGTTCGTGCGCCAATTTGGACTCAAGTGATGAACTCCGGGCTTAAAATGGATCACGTGGGTAATTGGGGGATCCCGTCGGATGTTTAGAAGTGCTTTCGCGCAAATCGGATATCAAATTTGGACTCGGCGCGAAATTCGGATTGAAAATACCTTTCCGGGAGCCTCCGGCGAATTATCGGGTTGGAATTTGGCGAAACGGACGTCAAATTCGGATTCAGCGCGCGAAAACGGTCAAAACGGACTATCTACTTGCATTTTTGGGGCTCGGGTACTGTTCACCGCCGGAACAGTAATTCCGGCGATCACCGGCGGCCGGCGGCGGCGGCGGGCAGCGTCGGCGGGCGGCGGCGCAGCCTCGGGCAGGCGGAGCAGCGGCGGCGCACGGCGCGGGCAGGGCGCGGGCAGCGCGCGGGCGCGCGGGCAGGCGGCCGGTCCACGCGGCGGGCGTGCACCGAGGCGGGGACACGTGGCAGCTTCCTATAGGCTGGCTCACAGCACTCGGTCCATGGTGTTTACGGATGGTTCATGGTCCATGGTGCACCGGCTTGGACACGTGGCAGGATACCATTGGTGAGGTCCACGGGATTTCGTGCACCGGGTGCACCGAACAGTCACATGGACACGTGGCACTCTCCTACTGGTTGGTCAACTGTGCGGGCAGGGGCAGCAGCGGATTCTGGCGCGCGGGCAGGCGCGGTCGGGAGGGCCACGTGTCACAATCGGATTGGCTGGGGATTGGTGTTTTGTGTTTTGTGGACACGTGGCGGCATTTGACTGGATGGTTTCGGTGTTTCCTGTTCGGCAGGACACAGAGGTAATTAAGGGAATTGTTTTTCTGGTTTTTCCTATTATTTCCATCCGAGGCTCATTCAAAGGCAGTTTTCTCCATCTCAGAGGCTTCATCTTCTCAAGGAGTGAGAAGATGAAATCTTCTCCCAGAAGAGAGGAACACTCCTGTCAAGTTTGAGGAATTTAGGAGGCTCGGATCCCGAGGTTTGAGATTTTTCCGGCGCGGCGCGACGATCATTCTCCGGCAACCCGATTCGTCGCATTTCAGTGTTCAGGCTCCCCCGACTCACCACGACCTCCTATTTTCGCGATTTTTGTGCCGTTGGATTCTTAACAGGTAGGGCTACGTTTCTTGTTTCTGCTGGTTTTTCCCCATTCCGAGGTTTTCATGGGTTTTTCGGATCATCTTGTGACCTCATTTTGCTGTGATGGAGTTTTGGACAGCGGTTCGGTATTTCGGCGATATCTCCGCAACCAGACATCGGATTGAGGTGATTCAAAAGGGGATTTGCATCTACGCATCGCAAGGAGTCTCTCTGAATTTTCTTGGAATTTTATGAATTTTCTCCGAAGGCGAGAAGCCTCTGTTTACAGTACCATCAGATTCAGTTTTTGCGATCGACTTACTTCGGGATGGTTCTCTTGTCGATTTTGGTTCTCAGCGTAGGAAAATCGTGTGGGAACGTGCAGGTACTCGTTTCGACCGGCTCGTCGCGAGGATCGCGATGGTATAATTTTGGGAATTTTCTGTGCACAACTCATAGGTGAAAAAGGCTCAACTCTGGACTGATTGTTGAATAGCATGTTCTCGGGAATAATTGTATGTTTAATTGCATGTTTTGGGGTAATTGTGAACAGTGATCGCGGTGGCTTATCTGTTTGGACTTGTGGCATGGAAAAGAGATATTGGACAGCTTTGGGTTGCGCAATTCCAGGTGGGTGGTTGCTTTACTCCTCTTTTCTGATACACCCACTAGGAATATTAGAGTGATCCCCTTTATTGGACATGTTGAATGGTCACCTAATGGACATGCATGCTTAACTAGATAATTGTGAGCCTATCATATGGAAAACATTATATTGGAAACTTGACATGTTGGAACTTATACATGCTTCATGGACATCGTTTTAGCATTTAACCTTGCATAGGGGGGGGGGGATGTACTTTCATAGTGCGATATTGTGAGGCGTCTTGTGGGAGGGTATCACTTGAGGATTTTTGGACAGGCATAGGTGGATGATTCATGTGAGGGTGATTAGCAGGCTATGGACATGTGCGGTTGGATTATGATTTAGCGTGATGATTACACCCAGGTGGAGTTATTACTTGATACACATGATGAACCACTATTTGTCACTCCCCTTCTTTCTTCCAGGAGGAGATAGGCTTGATTTCAGGGATATCTAGTTAGACCATTTCTGATCGCTACACTATATATTGGGACTGACTTAGGAGGAACCCTATTGTCTCTTCTTCCCCTATTCCTTCGGCGGACGGCTATTTGTTGCTCGGGTTTGAGCAGGGATTGGCATAGTGTAGCTAGGGCTTGGATTTTAGCTTTTGGGGTATTGCGGCTACCGCGGATAGCAGGCGGTTGATCGGATGTCGGATCTGGGTCAGGATGGTTTTTATGGGTGTTGTTGTTAACCCTTCTTCTTTTGTGTACCCGCTAGGCATTTGGGTAGCCTCTTTGATTAAAAGGTTAAATGCACTTTATGTGTGGCAATGGCAGGCTTATTGTGATTAAACAGATAGTGTTAGAACTTACTGGATTGGGGCTTATGGTTGTAGAGCAGTAGCATCATGTTAAAGGATAAGGCTAATCGATGATGTATGGGGCTTTGGGTATGTGGCATAGGCAGGCACAGGCTATCTCATATTTACTACTCTCATACTGTTCTCTACATGCTCTAACATCATAAAGGTTATCGATATCTGTTTTATTTTATATCATCTTGGGACATTTGCATGCTTGTATGGTCACCTAGATAGGCCACCTTTTTCTGCTACACTATCATGCTGGAATTGACATAGGAGAAACCTTTTTTATTATTCTTTTCTCCTTTCATTTGAGGCTCAGGGTGTTTGTAGCTCGTGCGCGAGCAGGGGGTTTGGGGATAGTGTAGTCAGGACCTTGGGTTTTGGGACAGGCAGGCTTGATGGCAGGGTATTGCGGCAACCGCGGACCTTGGGCGGTTGACCGGAGGTTGCTTATGCATCAGATTGGGTATCAGGCCTCTAGTGGATGGAGTTTCCCACTATTTATTTATCTTGCATCAGGTTGAGGTCGGGTCTTTCTTTAGTGGATGGGTTTTCCCACTTTGATCAGAGTCATGATCCAGTCCTGCTGATTTGTGATACTTATGTTACTGGATACTGAGATACTTTACTCGTGTGGGTCGCTCCCCTCGAGTGCCACTCCGGAGTGCGCGGCAGACAGGCTTCGAGTCCTTGAGACTCCCTTTTCCCTATCGGTGTTATGCGTTGGCCAGCATACCCGATTTGGCAGGCACGGCAGGCAGTACCAGTGTTTACTGGTGGTCGGATTGGGTTTACCCAGGCAGGCATTGTGTTTCTGATGCATACTTTCAGCTATTCTTTTAGCTCAGTATTTAGAGGCATACTAGTGGTAGCTTTTCATCAGGAGTCATCTTCATTGCATACCACCTTTGTTCCTTTTGCCTCTGGTAGACCTAGTGGGCGTGTCAGAGTTGAGGTTTTACCCACTAGGGGAGGCTACTGGTTTACTAGTAGTCTCACCCCCATTCTTCTTTCCTCTTTTTCTTCTCCCTTGTTTTGCAGTGTCTTCTGCGGGTGCTACTGGGCTTACAGTGGCGGGTCGAGGAGAGAGGACGGCTGAGTAGATAGATCTCGAGGCAGGATGAGCATGTTAGCTGGACTGTTGGTGTACCCATGTTTCCTCGGACGGTAGTACTTTTACTTTTGGGACTGGCTTTCGCCAGCAGGTTGTATTTATTTTGTGAGCTGCGAGAGACTGATGTATCATTTATATACAGATGTATTGTATTTTATTTTCCAGCTTCAGTCTGAGATGTATTAGTTTTAGTTCAGCTCTGTTTTTATTGCTCTTTTATTATTATCTCTTATATATCTGAGCAGGTTGGGCGCTTCGTGTACACGGGAAATACCGTGTGCACGGCGGATCTGTAGACGGGCCCGGGTTCTGGTTTACACCCGGGGCGTGACAGATTAAGTTGGTATCAGAGCTTAGGGATAGGTCGGTTGGGACTTAGGAAACCCTAGGCTTTTAGCAGACCCTAGGATGATAGGACGCGAGGGACGCGACACTTTGCGAAAGTCGGCGATTTATTTGTTTTACTCTTCCTGTGAGTGAAGAGGGATCGACATACTCTATTTCTGTGGGACAGTATGTTGGCTGCAGACAACATAAGGTTACAGAAATAGAAGGATGTCTTTGACTTTCGCTTGATTGGGTCGAGTGTTTGGGGTGTGCTGATTTGCGGTCTGTCGTGGCGAGCGGTGTCTCCCCGACGTTGGGCCTTGACCCGGGCGCACATTGGTGCAGCAGTTGGGTCTGAGCTGGTTGTTTCAGGCCGGATACCGGATTTGAGTCAGAGGACTCGGGACCCAGATGGCAGGACTGTCAGAGGCTTATCAGCGGCAGAGTGAGCGGGCATCTGGTTTTTAGCGACACAGTTGTCGGAGCAGCGGGCAGCTCGACAGTGCTTCTTTCTGTGACCACCCGGTCGCAGTATCCTCAGGGGCGAGGATTTCTGTAGTACTGAGGGAGTGAGTAGCCCCTCCGTGCCAATGGTTAGTGCCGAGGCGCCGAGGCAGGGTGGATTGTTGACAGCGGATGAGCTAGGAGACACCATTGATCAGTTGAGCCAGTTTCGGCAGATAAACCACCCCGATTCATAGGATTAAGTTTGGAGCCTCTTGGGGTAGAATCGTGGTTGGTGGTGATGGAAAGACTGCTTGAGAGCCTCTTGGTGTCAAAAGGATTTACGCAGTTATCGAACTGCGCGCTCTATGATTTGGGGGACAAGGCGCATAGGATATGCGTGACTGTGAGTGGATTGCGTCAGGATACCTTTCAGGTTATTTGATTTCTCCGTTTTGGATTTTGGATGCCTCGACGGAGTAGGCATTGTGTATGGAGCGTAGCGTTGCAGTTTCTTTGGATAGGGTTCTGCCGCCAGAGGCGAGTCTTGGATAGAGGCACTTGGCGCTAGGTGTTGAAGGACAGGTCGGCCGGCAAGGACATTTTTGTTTTCCC
The DNA here is from genome assembly GCA_029168755.2 of Tillandsia fasciculata. NCBI lineage: Eukaryota > Viridiplantae > Streptophyta > Magnoliopsida > Poales > Bromeliaceae > Tillandsia > Tillandsia fasciculata. The sequence continues at coordinate 99,554 of JAQOTM010000429.1, read as the reverse complement.
TTCCAGGATGGTGGATATTCTTTTGGATGGATTATGTAAAGCTTACCCAAGGGGGATGTTACCCCTGGTGTTTGATAACATGCATGTTTGAGGTACAACATATGTGATTGAGGGGTGAGCTTAGTAAGGATGATTGTATAAGGAATTACACGGGTTGATTGTGCGTTGTCGTATGACGATGATATCCTGATGGATGTTTCTGAGATGTCAGAGATCGGGTGGGCCCCGATGGCAGCATCGGCATCTTTATCAGAGTGGCGCAGCGGTAGCATGGATTGGCTGTCTGCGAGAGACCACGTTCGTCGCCTCAGTGTGAGCAGGGACAGAGGTCGAGCTCCCGTTGTGATTGGTCTAGATATTTTTGGCAGGCTGAGCGATGACCACTTGCATCGAATGGACGAATCTGTGCCACCCGGTTGGGAGGGCGCCGCGGTGGTGGATTGAGTTGTCGCGGGTGTGATTTCATCACAGCAGTCAGAGTTAGAGCATGTTGCAGTCTGGCATGGACTCGAGGCAGAGTTGTTGCCCCGTGCACTAGAGGTACAGGTTACTGTTGGTATTGTGCAGGTGGGGAAGGCTTGTGGATCATGTCCAGTGCAGTAGAGGCCGTGAGTTGTGCAGGCAGACTTATTGGTATTTGTGGCCGTTCGGTGTTTAGACCCAGTGCTTGGGACAGGTTGGCATAGTGCCACAGGATGTTTGACTGCTGAGAGAAAGGACCTTGTTTCTGCGAGGCAGACAAGGGAAGGCTCGTTTGTTATGACTGCTTGGGTACTCAGGTTACAGCGACAGTGTGAGAGGTGCCTACGGCGGCACCGGGACGTAAAAGGATATTCCGGTTGCTCGTGAGGTCCCGGGTGTGATTCCACCTGAGCTGATGATGATGCCGCCGGTTAGGGAAATTGTGATTTCGATTGACGTGGTTCTGGGAACCACGCCTACCTCGATAGCACCTCGTATATATCATTTGTTGAGCTGTGAGAGTTGTGGGCATTGGTGCATGGACCTGATGGATAGAGGGTTTGTTTGACCTAGTGCCGCGTCGTTGATACACGACCATGAGAGTTCTTTGTGATGGGAGCCCAGGCAGGTCCAGGCGTTATTTAGGACCTTGTTGGATGGAGTTATACTCCGGCAGATGTTTGATTATGATGCCTGCACCAATTTGGAATTACAGCTGAGTATCTCGCCAAGATGGCGTTCAGGACACGCTAGGGGCATAATGAGTACAGTGAGGCCAATGGAATGACTAATGCCTTGTTGCCTTTAAGATTGAGGAATTCTGTATTCCAGTTGGGCTGGAACGGATTGATAGCGGCAATTTTCAGGGATATCTTGGCTTTTACCCCTCCCTGAGTGATTTAGAGCTTGTGAAGCATTTGTAGATGCTGTGGCAATGTCTGTGAGGATAAAGTTTTATGCTAAATGGTTTTGGTACAAGTTTTAGCTTTGAGAGCACATCTTCCTGGATTACATGTTTTAGCCGCAGGGGCGGCGGTGGGAGTCCGGTCAAAATAGATGCTATTTGAGATGGGCCGAGATCGGCAGTTACTATTGAGGTGAGGAGCTTTTGGACCGGATGGTGCCAGCAGAGTTTGACGAGCGGATGATAAGATTGGTGCCAGCGTCGATTTTAGCTTGGTCAGCGGAGGAAGATGGACTTGCGAGTGATAGTGATACCTCCCATCGTGGCTATGGAGCTACCATTGGATTTTGATGAGCATCCAGGATCACCCCGACCGGGCCACTGTGGTGGCGGATACTTAAAGCAGAAGAGCTAAAATGGGAGTTGAGTTTGACGGTTCCATAGCTGGCGCTGTGTGGGACCATGGTGGTGTACAGGGCTTGAGATTGTGTCCCAGGGGATCCCTTTTGAGGATAGACTGCGGCTGAGCAATCTACTCGTGTGGTCTGGTTTTGACAGTGACCGAGTGAGAACCCCTGCTTGTTAGGACCCCCTTTCTTGTGCGGGTGCTTGTGAGGATGTGTTTCGGGTTGCCCTGGTTGAGTTGGCTCTAGGGGGGTGGTTTTAGTGCGTGTTGCACTGGCTGTTCGTTCTTTTTCCCCAGGCTTTCGATGGAGTCCCTGAGGTTTTCCTGCGTCTCAGCTCGGGAGTGTTATGTTTTGGACTCCTTGCCCGTGATTGACTCACTTCTTTGGAGCCCTGCGAGGGTTTGGAGTACGAGGGACGCCCGTTGCGAATTCCGGCTCGTGAGATGAGGGAATTGCGCAATCTGGCTATGCCGTACGGGTTGTTGCTGTTGTTGTTGCTGAGGAGTAATCACGGGGAGTGATAGGCGACTTGAGAGCGGGAGACGGCGGTGTTGAGTACTTACCCCTGGTTTCTGAGACTCGTTGAGAGTTGCTTTAGTTTCGAGGACGAAACTTTCTTTTAGTGGGGGAGGATGTGATGATCCGGAATTCTACAGGGCTTTTACAGTGTGATCGGCAGCTTCTGGAGGCCTACGGGGCGTGTAGGCGGTGTTCGTGCGCCAATTTGGACTCAAGTGATGAACTCCGGGCTTAAAATGGATCACGTGGGTAATTGGGGGATCCCGTCGGATGTTTAGAAGTGCTTTCGCGCAAATCGGATATCAAATTTGGACTCGGCGCGAAATTCGGATTGAAAATACCTTTCCGGGAGTCTCCGGCGAATTATCGGGTTGGAATTTGGCGAAACGGACGTCAAATTCGGATTCAGCGCGCGAAAACGGTCAAAACGGACTATCTACTTGCATTTTTGGGGCTCGGGTACTGTTCACCGCCGGAACAGTAATTCCGGCGATCACCGGCGGCGGCGGGCAGCGTCGGCGGGCGGCGGCGCAGCCTCGGGCAGGCGGAGCAGCGGTGGCGCGCGGCGCGGGCAGGGCGCGGGCAGCGCGCGGGCGCGCGGGCAGGCGGCCGGTCCACGCGGCGGGCGTGCACCGAGGCGGGGACACGTGGCAGCTTCCTATAGGCTGGCTCACAGCACTCGGTCCATGGTGTTTACGGATGGTTCATGGTCCATGGTGCACCGGCTTGGACACGTGGCAGGATACCATTGGTGAGGTCCACGGGATTTCGTGCACCGGGTGCACCGAACAGTCACATGGACACGTGGCACTCTCCTACTGGTTGGTCAACTGTGCGGGCAGGGGCAGCAGCGGATTCTGGCGCGCGGGCAGGCGCGGTCGGGAGGGCCACGTGTCACAATCGGATTGGCTGGGGATTGGTGTTTTGTGTTTTGTGGACACGTGGCGGCATTTGACTGGATGGTTTCGGTGTTTCCTGTTCGGCAGGACACAGAGGTAATTAAGGGAATTGTTTTTTTCTGGTTTTTCCTATTATTTCCATCCGAGGCTCATTCAAAGGCAGTTTTCTCCATCTTAGAGGCTTCATCTTCTCAAGGAGTGAGAAGATGAAATCTTCTCCCAGAAGAGAGGAACACTCCTGTCAAGTTTGAGGAATTTAGGAGGCTCGGATCCCGAGGTTTGAGATTTTTCCGGCACGGCGCGACGATCATTCTCCGGCAACCCAATTCGTCGCATTTCAGTGTTCAGGCTCCCCCGACTCACCCCGACCTCCTATTTTCACGATTTTTGCGCCGTTGGATTCTTAACAGGTAGGGCTACGTTTCTTGTTTCTGCTGGTTTTTCCCCATTCCGAGGTTTTCAGGGGTTTTTCGGATCATCTTGTGACCTCATTTTGCTGTGATGGAGTTTTGGACAGCGGTTCGGTATTTCGGCGATATCTCCGCAACCAAACATCGGATTGAGGCGATTCAAAAGGGGATTTGCATCTACGCATCGCAAGGAGTCTCTCTGAATTTTCTTGGAATTTTATGAATTTTCTCCGAAGGTGAGAAGCCTCTGTTTACAGTACCATCAGATTCAGTTTTTGCGATCGACTTACTTCGGGATGGTTCTCTTGTCGATTTTGGTTCTCAGCGTAGGAAAATCGTGTGGGAACGTGCAGGTACTCGTTTCGACCGGCTCGTCGCGAGGATCGCGATGGTATAATTTTGGGAATTTTCTGTGCACAACTCATAGGTGAAAAAGGCTCAACTCTGGACTGATTGTTGAATAGCATGTTCTCGGGAATAATTGTATGTTTAATTGCATGTTTTGGGGTAATTGTGAACAGTGATCGCGGCGGCTTATCTGTTTGGACTTGTGGCATGGAAAAGAGATATTGGACAGCTTTGGGTTGCGCAATTCCAGGTGGGTGGTTGCTTTACTCCTCTTTTCTGATACACCCACTAGGAATATTAGAGTGATCCCCTTTATTGGACATGTTGAATGGTCACCTAGTGGACATGCATGCTTAACTAGATAATTGTGAGCCTATCATATGGAAAACATTATATTGAAAACTTGACATGTTGGAACTTATACATGCTTCATGGACATCGTTTTAGCATTTAACCTTGCATATGGGGGGGGGGGGGGAATGTACTTTCATAGTGCGATATTGTGAGGCGTCTTGTGGGAGGGTATCACTTGAGGATTTTTGGACAGGCATAGGTGGATGATTCATGTGAGGGTGATTAGCAGGCTATGGACATGTGCGGTTGGATTATGATTTAGCGTGATGATTACACCCAGGTGGAGTTATTACTTGATACACATGATGAACCACTATTTGTCACTCCCCTTCTTTCTTCCAGGAGGAGATAGGCTTGATTTCAGGGATATCTAGTTAGACCATTTCTGATCGCTACACTATATATTGGGACTGACTTAGGAGGAACCCTATTGTCTCTTCTTCCCCTATTCCTTCGGCGGACGGCTATTTGTTGCTCGGGTTTGAGCAGGGATTGGCATAGTGTAGCTAGGGCTTGGATTTTAGCTTTTGGGGTATTGCGGCTACCACGGATAGCAGGCGGTTGATCGGATGTCGGATCTGGGTCAGGATGGTTTTTATGGGTGTTGTTGTTAACCCTTCTTCTTTTGTGTACCCGCTAGGCATTTGGGTAGCCTCTTTGATCAAAAGGTTAAATGCACTTTATGTGTGGCAATGGCAGGCTTATTGTGAATAAACAGATAGTGTTAGAACTTACTGGATTGGGGCTTATGGTTGTAGAGCAGTAGCATCATGTTAAAGGATAAGGCTAATCGATGATGTATGGGGCTTTGGGTATGTGGCATAGGCAGGCACAGGCTATCTCATATTTACTACTCTCATACTGTTCTCTACATGCTCTAACATCATAAAGGTTATCGATATCTGCTTTATTTTATATCATCTTGGGACATTTGCATGCTTGTATGGTCACCTAGATAGGCCACCTTTTTCTGCTACACTATCATGCTGGAATTGACATAGGAGAAACCTTTTTATTATTCTTTTCTCCTTTCATTTGAGGCTCAGGGTGTTTGTAGCTCGTGCGCGAGCAGGGGGTTTGGGGATAGTGTAGTCAGGACCTTGGGTTTTGGGACAGGCAGGCTTGATGGCAGGGTATTGCGGCAACCGCGGACCTTGGGCGGTTGACCGGAGGTTGCTTATGCATCAGATTGGGTATCAGGCCTCTAGTGGATGGAGTTTCCCACTATTTATTTATCTTGCATCAGGTTGAGGTCGGGTCTTTCTTTAGTGGATGGGTTTTCCCACTTTGATCAGAGTCATGATCCAGTCCTGCTGATTTGTGATACTTATGTTACTGGATACTGAGATACTTTACTCGTGTGGGTCGCTCCCCTCGAGTGCCACTCCGGAGTGCGCGGCAGACAGGCTTCGAGTCCTTGAGACTCCCTTTTCCCTATCGGTGTTATGCGTTGGCCAGCATACCCGATTTGGCAGGCACGGCAGGCTGTACCAGTGTTTGCTGGTGGTCGGATTGGGTACCCAGGCAGGCATTGTGTTTCTGATGCATACTTTCAGCTATTCTTTTAGCTCAGTATTTAGAGGCATACTAGTGGTAGCTTTTCATCAGGAGTCATCTTCATTGCATACCACCTTTGTTCCTTTTGCCTCTGGTAGACCTAGTGGGCGTGTCAGAGTTGAGGTTTTACCCACTAGGGGAGGCTACTGGTTTACTAGTAGTCTCACCCCCATTCTTCTTTCCTCTTTTTCTTCTCCCTTGTTTTGCAGTGTCTTCTGCGGGTGCTACTGGGCTTACAGTGGCGGGTCGAGGAGAGAGGACGGCTGAGTAGATAGATCTCGAGGCAGGATGAGCATGTTAGCTGGACTGTTGGTGTACCCATGTTTCCTCAGATGGTAGTACTTTTACTTTTGGGACTGGCTTTCGCCAGCAGGTTGTATTTATTTTGTGAGCTGGGAGAGACTGATGTATCATTTATATACAGATGTATTGTATTTTATTTTCCAGCTTCAGTCTGAGATGTATTAGTTTTAGTTCAGCTCTGTTTTTATTGCTCTTTTATTATTATCTCTTATATATCTGAGCAGGTTGGGCGCTTCGTGTACGCGGGAAATACCGCGTGCACGGCGGATCTGTAGACGGGCCCGGGTTCTGGTTTACACCCGGGGCGTGACACACAGCGCCACGGATCTCGACCGGACTCAACCCACCTGGACGTTGGGTCTATTGTTGGGTCTCTTGCCGTTAGGTCTGTTGTGGACCGCAGCCCCACTCAACTTGTTAGGCTCACCCAACTCAACCTATTAGTCTCCTGGGCCTATTGTCACGAGGCAAGAAGTTGGACCTATTTAACCCATAAATAAATAGCCAACACATAAGACAACTAAGTCTTCACATCCTTATTGGGCAGGAAGGTACAAAGTATTTGCTTTTAAGGGTTATCCTGGGGTCAAGACCAACATTACTCTTCGTAAGGGGTCTTTCCTGCTACTACTTCCCTCGTAAGCCGAAGCGTCTGTTTCCCCGCCGGTCGCTGATGTTCTGCTTTCACCTGTTGGCACACCAAATAATGCGCCACGAAATGTGTCACATCACTCTTTAATTTGGGCCACCAGAAGGTCTGCCCCAGATCCTTGTACATCTTTGTACCTCCGGGATGCGCAGTGTAGGGGGCGTCATGTGCTATCGCTAGAATTTCTTTCCTCATTTCTGGCTTATCGGGCACACAAATTCGTCCCCGAAACCTTATTACATTATCTGAGCCAGTCGTAAAATCTCCACCTTGCTGCGAGGGTATTCTGTCCCGCACCAGTTGTAGTTGCGTGTCCGTTGTTTGGCCTTCCAAGATCCTCTTTGAGATGCGTCACACCAGATCTTATAGTCCTCTCCGGGCTTCGGCAATGTGAGCACTGGCGCCCGTGTGCGTCTGTCTTTAAGTTCCTCGAAGCTCTTCTGGCATTGGGCCGTCCAAATGAATTTCTCCCCTTTCCGGACTAGTCGATTTAGGGGAGTGGCTATCTTTGAGAAGCCTTCCACGAAGCGTTTGTAGTACCCCGCCCGTCCTAGGAAGCTTCGGATTTCTGTCACCGTTGTTGGCCGAGCCCGGTTGGTCACGGATTCTACCTTCCTCGGGTCCACCCCTATTCCCGATGCTGAGATTATGTGTCCCAAAAAGGTCTACCTCGCGGAGCCGGAACTCACACTTCTTGGGTTTGCCATACAATTTCTGGTCCCGGAGGGTTTGGAGGATTACTCCGGTTGCCTGACTTCTCATCTTCTCGTGTCAAGATCCATACCGAACTCGTGAACGCTACTCAACTGCCTTCTACCAAGCTTCTTGCCCACAACAATGAAAAGAAAAGCGAGCAGAAGGCGTTCCTACAGGTTAAGTTTACAAGTTCCGGTATGTCCGGTTCCCGGAGACGCACTTGGAACTTCAAGCAGTCAACTACCGCTTAAAGATTGTCGCGACTGTCGGTCCCAAGCGCTACGCCGATAACCCTTACGGAATCCCCACTAGTTCTTAGAGCCTAAGAACTAGCCCTACCCTCGCTGGCCAGGAGGGAACAAAGCCACCTGCCTCGAGGGGTAGCCCAAAAGTCCGACCGAACTTATTTCTACGGTGGGGATCTCTCCTAATAACTAAAGGTAGTGGCGAAAATACGAAGCGAGGTGAAAGAGTGGGATGCTCAGGTGCTGACACAAAAGTTCTAGCACGATAATCTGAGACTCGAATATTACCTGCTACGACGTCTCCGGTGGGTCCGTCCCCTGGTGGGTCATCGCATAGACTCTCCCTCCTCCCGGTTGCGGAGACGAAGGTGTAGATGCTGCTACGGATGATGTCCCCGTTTTCAAGGGGCAGTTGAAATGGAAGTGCCCCAGTTTGCCGCATCGAAAATAGTGGTCTTGCTTCTGGGGACATTCGGTCACTTGGTGTATTCCATCGCAAATGATGCAAGGCTTGTCCACCGGCCTTTGTCCTCCCGTCGGCGCATTCTTGATTCCTTGTTGCGATCTCGGGTGTTTAGGAGGCCGGCTCCCCTTGGTATGCTCTCTTCCGAAGTAAGGCCGAGTTCGTTTCTTATCCCCGCTGTGTTCTGAGCTCTCCCGTCGGGCTCATGAAATCGCAAATCCGCGCTCCACCGCGGTGGCTCTATCGACCACTTTCTGGAAGGTGTGCAAATCCGCCGCTTGCACCACCTCGAAGATGTCGCTCCGTAAACCGTCTACAAAAAGACGGGCTTTGTGAGATTCATCTCTTATGACAAAGGGGACACATTTGACCAACCTCACAAATGCCCGTTGGTACCCCAAAACTGTCCGACTTCCTTGCTTGATGTGCTTTAGGTCATCTTCCATCTGCTGTTTGATGCTGTCGGCCGGAGAAAAATGCCCCAAACAGTTTTTCTCGGAACGACGACCAAGATGGAAGGGCGGTGCCCTCCGAGGGGTCCGAGCACACCGTCTTCCACCACATGCGGGCGTTTCCCTCAAGAAAGTGGACTGCCAAAGGGACCCGCTCCTGCTCCTCCATCAGCAAATCTTCGAAAAGCTTTTCCATGGTGTCTACCCATTTGTCCGCGACCCAAGGGTCGGTCGTCTTTCCCTCAAACACGGGTGGGTCGTACTTCTTGAAATCCGTCAAGTTCGCTCTCATCCTGTCCCGTTCGGTTTGCTTGATAGGGGCTTCCCCCGCAGCGACAGCGGACACTCTGGGAGTAGGTGTCACCACGGTCTCTCTCAAGGGGTCTCCAACAGTGGCTCCCGGCGTAGGTCCCGAAGTTGCTGGTGTTGGTGCCACTGAAGGCGTCATTGGCTGAACCGACGGTATCCCGGTCACCGTGGTCGGAGGAGGGGCGACCATAGCCTCGCTGTCCGCCACCGGCGGTCCTATCACTGGTGCGGCTGGTCCGGGCAGAGGAGCCTAGGCGACCTCCACTGGTGTAGTCGGCTGTTGCGTCAACTGACGCACCAGTTCCATAAGGGTTGCTAACTGCCTGACCACCTCTCGTAGTTGCTGTCGGAGAAGCTGATACTCTGCGGCTGTTGGCACCGTACTTTCTGCCCTTGCGTTCTCCGTTGATAACCAAGTCCGGGCCATTATTCGCTGTATACAAAGAAAACACGTCAACTCTAGACTTAACTGGTCTAACACCATGACCTACAATCAACCAGGGACCCAATCCATTTTTTCTTCCCCGCGCTCACACTCGCACTCTACGGACCTACACCTTGGTTATATCATTAGTTAGTTGCTAGTGGCATTGCCCTCTGTGGATGTTGGTCACCGTTCACTGTGGTTAAAGTCGTTTTTCTCTGATACCATATAATCTGTCACGCCTCGGAGGTTCTAGTTCAGCGGAAAAGCATGTACATTTTTTTTTCTTTTAAAGAACTTGCCTCCGGTGCGTGCCAGACCCGCCACATATGTTACGGCTTTTTGTGTTGGCATATTTCGTGAGTTGAGTCGGAGTCTTAAAGGGATCAAATTGTCAAATCAGCTTTCGAAGACTCATTGAAGATTCAACATGAGCTCAAGATAACTCTCAGGTATGATAAATTAAATCATGGTGATTAAAGTTTATTTTATAATCATTGGAATCAGGAAATTATTGAAACTCGGTTTAGACTTGGTTTTAGGAACTTGGTTTTAACTTACAACTTATTTTAAGTTTGGATTCCAGTACTTGGACTGTTTTGGATAAAGCTCATCTTGAAAAAACCTATTTTTATATTGAGTACCGGAACCACACTTTGAGTTCCTCAAACCCGACACAGAATTTTCTGTAATTTGCATTGAGTACCGGAACACAGACTTGCGTACCGAAACAGAATAGAAAAATCTGTGTTTTGTATCATTGAGTACCGGAACACAATATTTGGTACCGGTACATAATGTCATCTCGGGAAAAGTTTCCTAAATTGACTCTAATTTGTTTCCAAGGGTTATAAATAGACACTTAGGGTTTCTCGATACTTACCGATCAATTCAGAAAACACTCGAGAGCAACCCTAGAGGCTGGTTTTTATCTTTCTTCTCTTTAGCCTCTTTTAGGTCAATTCGACGGTTCTTCCAAGATCTATCTTTTGTCGAATTGATCTAGACTTTGCTTAGAAATTCTTTCTACGGTTCTTCAATGATAATCTAAGCAAAGGATCACCATCGAAGCTAATATTCTGTATCGGCTGAGTTGCGTCGTGGATTCGACGTAGCACCGTGGATTCGGTGTGTTGAAGGCGTTTCGTGGATTCGAAACGTGTGCTCGTGGATTCGAGTGGCGTTCGTGGATTCGAACGTGTGCAGTGGACGTGCAATCGGTGGAGCGCAAGGTCCGAAGAACTTGAAGGAGGGGTTAGAGTCCGTGGAGTCGGTAATCACCTTGTTATTCTTCAATTCTTAGTGGATTGTTATTGCGTGTTGGTCCCGTGGTTTTTCTCCTGGATTGGAGTTTCCACGTAAATCTCGGTGTGTTTTTTTATTTTCCGCATTGGTTTTTATTTTGCACTGAGATTGGTTTTTAAATATTACACCTATTCACCCCCCTCTAGGTGTTTGATAGTACCTATTTAGATCCTTGTGGATCCATATATTAAAAACCTACAATTGGTATCAGAGAGGGTTTTAGGTTTATCTATCATGTCGGGTGAAAGTGGTAATATTTTTAGACCTCCTCTTTTTGATGGGACCAATTATGCTTATTGGAAAGTGCGGATGAGAGCTTTTCTCATCTCAATTGATGAGCGGGTATGGCAAACCGTGGAATACGGTTGGGTGCATCCTATTGAGGAAGTAGGAAATTCTACTACCCAAAACCTCGCTCTAGATGGTCCAAAGAGGAAATCGAAAGATCTTCTTACAATGGAAAGGTATGAACGCTTTATATAATTCTCTTTCCTCGACTGAGTTCACACGAATTTCCGCGTGTGAAACTGCAAAGGAAATTTGGGATATTCTCAAAATTACACATGATGTAATACTAGGGAAAATTGTGTTAGTGCAAAGAGTGTTTTTCAGGTACGAATGTGTGCGAGGAAACAAAATTAACCTTAGGGGTGTGTACCGGTGTACGGATGGCACAGTTGCCGAAGCACAAATTCCGCCTTTCCGATCCGAGTCTGATCTCGAAAATCTGAGGTCGCCAGTGCGACCGTCTCATCAAATCGAGTGGAAATGGTATAGACCGTTTGCTGATCCGACGGTCGGATCGTCCGGAAATCAGCAAGAAAACTAGTGGGACCCACGACTTAGGTGAATAGTAAAATAAATAGTAACCCCTGATTTCGGTCCCCTCTCGATCGGTCGTTGGCCATTTCACTATCCAAAATCCAAACCTAGTAGTATGAGTAGATGATTCTAGCTAATTTCGACGTTCTAAGCGCAGTGGCGCTGACGGAATTTTCATTTGACGATCCTAGAGTCTCGAGAAACGTGCCATACTGTATAATTGTACAGTAATTATGGACCGAGAATTTATCCGGGCATCTCGTCGAAAAACAAAAATCGCTACCTGATAGGTTTCGCCGAGCCGGACGTCGTGGCAAAGTTCGTTTTTCTATTTGACGACTAAAATGCCTCGAAAAGCATGAAATACGGCAAAAAATGCGGCATTTTACACTGAGACCCTTATATTTTATGCTCTGAAATCGGTGCTATTTCACGGAGAAGGACTTAAGTGTAAGTCACAGCTGCTGTGAAGGACCTAGGTCTAAATACCCTGTGTAGAGGGACCAAAATGCATCTTGTTACATTTATAAAGGTTTGCTTTAGGGTTCCTCTTGTGAAACCCGAATCCTGTAGCCCTAGCCCTAGCCGCAGCACAGACCCCCTTCATCTCCCTCTGCACCTCCCACGGGCCTTGCGCCGCGGACCGCCGCCGTTCCCGTCGCCGGAGAAGCCCAAAAGAGACCAAGAAGGTTGGGTCTTCTCGGGTTGTGGGTGGGGAAGCATCAAAGTTGGAGTTGGAGTGCTCCAGGTGCTTGTGCGCATTCCTCTGGGAGGCTGTGACCGAACCATTGGGTTCCCGGCACCGAGCTCCGCCGTGCGCCGCCGCGGAGGGCTTCTTCTCCTTTATCTTCTCCGGCGAGGTGGGTTGTTGGAACTTATTGTTTTTATTTGGCCCTTGGACCCAAGCTTTGTGTTCTTGACGTCGAGTGGACCTTTTCTGTGAAGTTTGAGCCGCCGCCGTCGTCCCGGTCGCCGGCGGCGAGAGCGACATTTCGCCGGAAGAGCAGTTTTTGGCCGATCTCGTGCTCGGGAAGATTCCAACTGTTGAACCGGAGATCAAGACCATTGGATTGGGTCCTTTTGTCGACTGTGGCCTCCTCTCAAATTTTGGTGGCCATCGGTTGAAGATCAGAGCCGCACGAGCCAGCCCTAGAATCGGGTCATCTTCTTCCTCGGCCGAGCTTCGCCGTCGGCGCCGCCGCTCACCCGCGACGCTGGCCACCACCTCAGAAAGCTTCGTGGGGCTGGGGGGAAACTTTTGGTCCAGGTTGCGCCGGCCCAGAAGCTGCCGGCCGGAATCCGCCATTAGAGGGCTTAGCTTCGCCGAATTTGAACTCCGGCGATCGTCGGGGCTCCGCGCAGTGGGAAAGCGACCCAGGTGAGTTACTTGGACACATAGAGAGCTTCCTATAATGTTGCATGGGAATTTTGACGTGGGGTTTTTGGCCACTGCAGTTGCACCCTAGTTGCAGCCGAGCTTCACCTCCGGCCGCCTCCGACGCCTACGGGCTCCGGCCATCCACCCAGGTAAGCCTTGTGTGCTATGTGATAGCTTCCTATCATGTTAGTTTGGACAGTGAGCCTCTGGGGAATAAGTTTTCCCAACCTTGTGTTTAAAGGAGTTGGGTTGGGTGTTTCCGGCCAACCGCCGCCGCCAGCCATCGGTGCCGGGTCTTGCTGGGTCTGAGGCACTTCTGGGGAGTTTCTGTAGAGTACCGGGTCTTCGGTTAGCACGTCGACCACACAGATGACATGGAGCAGAGTATTGCATTGGGCATGTTGCATTTGAGTTTACAGTTGATACGGGTTGATTCGGATCAACGCGGAAGCTCCAGCCCGATTCGGGTTTTTTCGGGCTTTGTTTGCCGATTGAGGATGAGATTTGGAAAATTTCGGACTTCACCGTGGAGTGCCGGAAATTCAGAAACACTTGGAATAGGTGTACTTCCAGTTTACAGCGAGGTTCGGGAGGTTCCGGACTGACGCGGAGGATCCGGAGGCAAAAAGTGAGTCGGAACTGGCAATTTTGGAGCCGGTAATTGATTTGGGTACCCCGACTCAACGGATGAGCTTTTTGAAGAGAAAAAGCTGTGGACACGTGTACTTTTGATTTACAGCGAGGTTCGGGAGGTTCCGGACTGACGCGGAGGATCCGGAGGCAAAAAGTGAGTCGGAACTGGCAATTTTGGAGCCGGTAATTGATTTGAGCACCCCGACTCAACGGTTGAGCTTTTTGGAGAGAAAAAGCTGTGAGCGCGTGTATTTTCGATTTACAGCGGAGTTCGGGAGGTTCCGGGCAGCGGCGGAGAGCCCGAGGTCGAAAAGTGAGTTGGAGTTGGATTTGTGGAATTAATTAATTAAGTTAATTAATTAATAAGTTTTCCCCTTTTTAAAAGGGCTCCAACCCTCTCTGCAGCAGGGAGAAAGAAAGAAAGAAAGGAAAAGAAAGGAGAGGAAGAAGAGAAGAAGGAAGAAGAAGAGGGCTTTGGAGGAAGCTTTCTTGGGCGTTTTCTTCTCCGATCGTGGGCGTGGATGTCACGCCCCGGGGTCGAAACTGCGACCCGGGCTCGCCAACAGATCCGCCATCTGTACGAAAACTGCCGTACAGACGAAGCGTCTAACCTGCAGAAAGGAACATCTACAGTATACAGATATCAGAGAGCTGAAAGTGAACAACTAAGAACTGTAATCCGAACACTGTACAACAGAAATAATACAATATCCATCTCCCAAATATGATCGTATAAAAAAAGTCCTCTGATACAAAACTCAAAAGGGAGGTATCTCCAATAAATACATCAGTGTACAGACTCTCGATACAAGAATATCCTCACTACAACAGTCTCTCAAACTGTAAAAGTAAAATACAACTCTATACCTCACAACAAGGTCTCTCAACAGAGGTAAAAGTAGTAAACTAATCTACTGAAGCTCTCCACTGAAGGGGTACCGCTACACTCCAACGACGGGTAGGGAACTAGCTCGCGACTCCCTCGCCTCGGTCAGAAGGATCAGCAACAGGAGCACAGGAACAGAAGAAGAAGTCCCTGGGGAAAAGACACCACGACGGGTGTGAGAACTACTTCCCACAGTAGTTCTCAGTGGGTGCCGTCAACAAGTCCAACGGTCTGCCCACCAAGTCTACCAGAGGTAAAAGATAACAGGCAAGAAATCTGAACAAGAAAAGCTGGAACTACTCTACAGCTACCATGCCTCTATCTAGATACTCAAAAGTGGAACAGATGGAAGTAAATGAGACCACTCGCACCCAAGGTGCTCAATCGACCCAATCGAACTGACTGCCTCAAAGGTCCAGTCAAGCCTGCGCCTGTCGACTAGGGACGCACCTGCCCACTACCACACATCCACATGAGGACGGGATTTACGTGGGGCGTCCTGTCCGACTAACTCATCCCTCGCGCAAAACTGCCTCAACAGGCCAACCATCGCATCCACAGCGGCATCTCAGGGGGCGCGGCTCCAACTGAGGAAAACGGCGCGGCATAGAGTAATCAACATTGGCATATGCAGGCTAGTCAAAATCCACGCTCACTCACAGAACGGTAGGACTCAAGATCCCCAAATATCTCGCACAACAGTCGGAGCACTCTCGACGACTCAGCTGATCGGCTAACTCGAAACACGAGACACTAGCCTCTCCAACAGCTCGCAGCACAAAGCACACTGGCTGGAGATACTCCACAGCCAGGAACGACCCACAACTCAGGGTAACAAAACAGGTCGGACAACACTCAACGACCTGGGACCACCGTCAACCCCAACGGTTCCCAACAACACCGACCGGAAGATACTCGACGGCCCGGGACTACCGTCTACTCAACGGCTCCCTCCCATGACAGCGCAAAAGGGAAACAAGACCTCTCGGGACTACCGTTTACCCAAACGGCTCCCCGCACAGATAAGCAACCCGCTACAACTACCAGACTCCACTCTGCTCCCAAGCAAGAGTGCAAAAGCATCCCACACTAAAAGCAAGTCCCGACCTCTCGGCCCACTACCCGGGCGAGAAAACACTATGTCCAGGGATGAAAGAACAGTGTGGATGTCTAAGCATAAATAACCCTAGCCCAAGTGAGGGTTTTCTACTGGTCTGGTTACACATGCAACATATGACGGGGGTGCTAGGTCAAGTTCCAAGATAACTATATTAACAGATAATAAAAGGAATAACAATTCCTACAATCTAGCATGCTACACAATGAAATAAACTATCATGCATAGTCCTACATCAGTAGAAATACTGTACAGTCCATAAAACTTGGAGATAAGGCCACCCACCTCGATTTGCCACCAATTGCTCGTAGACACTTGCAATTGGCCTCCACGCGATCCGCACGCAAACGGGGCACGCCGCCGGAGTCCGCACGCAAAACGGAGCACGCCGCCGGAGTCCGCACGCAAAACGGAGCACGTCGCCGGAGTCCGCACCAGAAACGGAGTCTGCACATAAAACGGTGCACGGTGTCAGGATCCGCACGCAAAACGGAGTCCGCACGCAAAACGGTGCACGGTGCCGAGTCCGCACGCAAAACGGTGCACGGTGCCAGGATCCGCACGCAAAACGGGTCCGCACGCAAAACGGTGCACAGTGTCGGAGTCCGCACGCAAAACGGTGCACAGTGCCAGGATCCGCACGCAAAACGGGGTCCGCACGCAAAACGGTGCCCAGAGGGGCAATTACAGTCTAAAAGAACGCTCCAAAACACTGTACAAAAAATACAGAAAAATAAACACACGGGACCTACACGTTTGCGCCGCCGTCGCCGAAACGCTCCGCCGGGCGACCTCGCACGCAAAACGAGGTCCACGACGCGCCGCCGCACCTCACAAAACCTCCTCCTCACTCCCTCTCGCTCTCGGTGCAGAAGAAAGAAAGAAAGGAAGAAAATGGCGGTGCGGGGAGGAAGAAGAAGAAGAAAAAAAGGGGAGAAGAGGGTGGTCCACGGGCCGGTCCACGGCCCCGGTCCACCGCGTGGACAATGGGGAAGCCTAAAACCGCCGTCCACCGCAGGGGCCGTGCACCAGGCGCAA
>JAQOTM010000429.1:0-82874 GCA_029168755.2 Tillandsia fasciculata | reverse complement strand
CCTATAAATAGGCCGTTTGAGCTGCGTTTCATGCTTTTCTGGCTGGTTTCTCACAGGGTGTTCTTCAGCAAAGTTTTTCCTCCCCTTGTGCTGCATCCATTAGAGGTTTTCTGGATTTTTGGTGGCACGCACTTTGAGATTTACGGTGATTCGGCGCGTCGCGACATTCCTTCACCAGTGACCTTCTCCGTTGCGTTTCGGTGCGCGGGCTCCCCTGGCCTACTCCAACCATCTTTTTGGACGATTATTACGCCGTTGGCTTCACGACAGGTAGGGCTATGATTTTTATATTTTTAGCTCCCACTCATTTTGAGTTTTTCTTGGAGTTCCTGAGCCTTCTTGTGACCTCTTTTCTGCGGCGGAGTTTTTTCGACAGCACCGGAGTGATTCGAGGATTTCTTCCGCGCTCGAGCATCGGATTGAGGCGTGCCAGTACTCATTTCGCATCTACACTTCGCAGGGAACATCATCGTGATTTTTTTGGATTTTTTTTAGGCTTCCCCGAAGGTAAAAATCCCATCTTTTCTGGGCGGAGTGCTACAATTTTTGTGCTTGTGGAGTTTCGCGCTCACCGCATTGCATATTTTGTAACTTGGCCTACAGGACTTGGTTTGGGACGTGCAGGTACTCGTTTCGATCGCTCGACGCGACGATCGCAGCGGTATTTTTTGTCAGAATTTTCGGAGGCTATCCTACAGGTGAAAACAGAGCATCTTCAGGACTTTATTTTGGACAGCGGTTAAATGTGGAATTGTATGTTTAATTGGGCACTGTTATGGACACTTTTACAGTTATCGCGGCGGGTGACTTTCTTCTTGGGCGAGAGTGCATTCTGGACTTGGATTTAGCGCTCGAGGTGGGTGTTGTTGTGTGAACCTCTTACTTTTGACTACCCACTAGGCATACTGGAGTAATTCCTATGTTAAAGGCTACTTGCACCCTACGAATAATAATTGCATGCTTGTTTGAGATCAAAGAATATTATGTTAGAACTTGCTTTTATGGGAGTTTTGGACATTAGAAGTGGTAATATCATGTAAAAAAAAAAAGAGAGGCCATTTATACCTTGTGAGCATTGTGTATATGGTATAGGCAGGCATAGGCAGGCATAGGCTATTTTTGTACTTAATATTCATATGCAATTATCAATATCTTGAAATACCATGCTCTAATAAATGTAAGAACATCGATACCTGTTTCCTTTTGTGTCATCTTGGGACATTTGCATGCTTGTATGGTCATCTAGATAGGCCACCTTTTTTTGCTACACTATCATGCTTGAACTTGACTTAGGAGAAACCATATTCCTGCTTTTCTCCTTTCATGCTAGACTCAGGGTATTGGTAGCTCGTGCGCAAGTAGGGGGTTTTGGGATAGTGTAGTCAGATCTTGGGATCTGGGATAGGCTGGCTTGAGGGCAGGGTATTGCGGCGACTGCGGACTTTGGGCGGTTGACCGGATGGTGACTTGTGCATCGGATTAGGGATGACAGGTCGGACTTGATTGGGGGGATTTGTAGGGTATTGCGGCGACTGCGGATATTGGGCGGTTGACCGGGTATTTACGGTTGCATCAGATCGGGGGGATCGGGCTGTCTTTAGTGGATGGATTTTTCCACTTTGATCGGAGTCGTGATCCAGTCCTGCTAGTTTATGATACTTGTTACTGAGATACTTTACTCGTGTGGGTCGCTCCCCTCGAGTGCCACTCCGGAGTGTGCAACAGGCAGGCTTTGAGTCCTTGAGACTCCTTCTTTGCATCGGTGTTGTGCGTAGGCTGGCATACCCGATACGGCAGGAAGAGCAGGAGTGTTCACTGGTGGTTGGATTGGGTTTATTCAGGCAGGCATTTATATACTGATGAATTCATTTAGCTATTCTTTTTGGCTCGGCATTTAGAGGCATATTAGTGGTAGCTTTTTCATCAGCAGTTATATTCATAGCATACCACCTCTCTTTCCTTTTCGCCTCTGGTTGACCTAGTGGGGCATGTCAGAATTTGAGGCTTAACACACTAGGGAAGGCTACTGTTTTTATAGCAGTTCTCACCCCATTGTCCTTCTTTTTTTTGTTCTCCCCTGTTTTGCAGAGTCCTCTGCGGGAGTAGCTAGGCCAAGGCTCCGCCCGTTTGAGGAGTGAATTTGTATATGTGGCGGGTCTGGTGTGCACCGGAGGCGAGGTTCATTTAAGAAAAAAAAAATGGATACGTTTTCCGCTCTTTTAGAACCTCCGGGGCGTGACAGTCGGGCATGCACGGCGCTGGCGCGCACCGGGTCTACAGCTTCAGGAGGCGGCATCGCCCACCGGGTGCACGCTGAAGCGTGCACCGCGCTAAGCAGGCCGCGCTGGTGAAGGCAGCGTGGGCCGGGCGAAGCATCGGGGTTCACGGGGAAACTGCGCCGAACCGTGCGCCGGGTGCACGCCCCGAGTGTGGACCGCGCCTGCGGGCTGGGCTGGCGCACGCGCCCGTGCGCCGGTCTGCGCCCGCGCCCGTCTGCGCCCCCAGCTGCGGAGCCGTGCGCCGGGTGCACGCCCGCCGGTGCACCGCGCTGGCTGGGGAGTCCGTACGGGGTGAACAGTAACACCCCGTTTCGCGTTTTCTTCTCCGTTTTCGCCCCCGCGCGGCTCCGACGACGACCCCGCGAACGTGATAACGGCGGCGGCGGCCTCCCGTTTAACAACGGCGGCGGCGGCCTCCCGTTAACTCCCCCATGCTCCGACGAAACACCCAATTTACCCAACTAAAAACCCGGATCGCTCCAACGACAAAACCATGGATCGGAGACCGAACGAAAGAGAAATAACGATCACTAACCTCGATCTATCGGGAACAAAGATTCGATCTTGTCCCTCGCGGCTCTGGGGATCCGGATCCGCTCCCCGTAGATGATGGCGGCTCGTTCTCCAGTCCCCGGCACGTCAATCGGGGCGATCGGGTCCCTCCGCTTTCTCTTTTTTTCCTTCTTTTCTCCTCCGGTTAGGGTCTTCTCTTCTTTTCTCTCTTCTCTCTCCGAATTAGGGTTTGTTTGTTTTCCGGCACGCACAAAAGGAAAGATTTGAGGAACCGATCTTTTAAAACTAGGGTTTTCCTTTCGGTAGACGGAGTATAATTATCTTTTATTATCATTTATTTTATTTTATTTTATTTTATTTTTCCTTTTCGTACGTACGTAAAAAGGCAAAACCCCATAACCGGATATTTATTATTTAACAATAAATATCTATTCCCACGAGATAATTCCAAGATTCCTCGAAAAGCATGCTAGATCTTTGGCACGGATTTCGATGCACCCTACGGTTACCGCGACCTTCAAAACCCCATTCTGGGGGATCCGTAAGTCGGATTTTAGATCTGATTGCACCGCCGTTCATCGTTTTTTCGAGCTCTATCACCGAAAAATACCCGCACCGTGTGTTAGTCAACTCAAGAGAACTCGATAATTCGGTTTCCTCTAACTTATACTCTATTAGCAGGAGGGTAAAACATTACACGAAAAGTTGTGATATTACACCACACACCCCTTAAAAGAAGTTTCGTCCTCGAAACTTACCCTCAACCCTCGCTAAACATCTCAGGGAAACACTCTTTCATTTTCGTCTCAAGTTCCCAAGTCGCCTCGCGCTCCTCATGGTTACTCCATTGCACCTTTACGTAGGGGATTGTCCGGTTGCACAGTTTCTTCTCCTCCCGTGCCAGTATCCGTATCGGCGCTTCCTCGAAGCTCAAGTCCTCACGTAACTCGACGGCAGAGACATCGAGGAGGTGAGATGGGTCGAGGAGGTATTTTCGGAGCATCGGGTCGTGAAACACGTTGTGTACCCGTTTTGAGGTTTGGCGGTAGGGCCAACCGGTATGCCACCGGGCCTACGCGCTCCAAGATCCCGAATGTCGGATCGTTGGCGCCAACCATTAATCCTAAAAGCTCGAGCTTTTAGAGATACGCAACCAATACACTTAAAGCGTACAGACACAGTGTGATGATCCGAAATTCTACAGGGCTTTTACAGTGTGATCGGCAGCTTCTGGAGGCCTACGGGGCGTGTAGGCGGTGTTCGTGCGCCAATTTGGACTCAAGTGATGAACTCCGGGCTTAAAATGGATCACGTGGGTAATTGGGGGATCCCGTCGGATGTTTAGAAGTGCTTTCGCGCAAATCGGATATCAAATTTGGACTCGGCGCGAAATTCGGATTGAAAATACCTTTCCGGGAGCCTCCGGCGAATTATCGGGTTGGAATTTGGCGAAACGGACGTCAAATTCGGATTCAGCGCGCGAAAACGGTCAAAACGGACTATCTACTTGCATTTTTGGGGCTCGGGTACTGTTCACCGCCGGAACAGTAATTCCGGCGATCACCGGCGGCCGGCGGCGGCGGCGGGCAGCGTCGGCGGGCGGCGGCGCAGCCTCGGGCAGGCGGAGCAGCGGCGGCGCACGGCGCGGGCAGGGCGCGGGCAGCGCGCGGGCGCGCGGGCAGGCGGCCGGTCCACGCGGCGGGCGTGCACCGAGGCGGGGACACGTGGCAGCTTCCTATAGGCTGGCTCACAGCACTCGGTCCATGGTGTTTACGGATGGTTCATGGTCCATGGTGCACCGGCTTGGACACGTGGCAGGATACCATTGGTGAGGTCCACGGGATTTCGTGCACCGGGTGCACCGAACAGTCACATGGACACGTGGCACTCTCCTACTGGTTGGTCAACTGTGCGGGCAGGGGCAGCAGCGGATTCTGGCGCGCGGGCAGGCGCGGTCGGGAGGGCCACGTGTCACAATCGGATTGGCTGGGGATTGGTGTTTTGTGTTTTGTGGACACGTGGCGGCATTTGACTGGATGGTTTCGGTGTTTCCTGTTCGGCAGGACACAGAGGTAATTAAGGGAATTGTTTTTCTGGTTTTTCCTATTATTTCCATCCGAGGCTCATTCAAAGGCAGTTTTCTCCATCTCAGAGGCTTCATCTTCTCAAGGAGTGAGAAGATGAAATCTTCTCCCAGAAGAGAGGAACACTCCTGTCAAGTTTGAGGAATTTAGGAGGCTCGGATCCCGAGGTTTGAGATTTTTCCGGCGCGGCGCGACGATCATTCTCCGGCAACCCGATTCGTCGCATTTCAGTGTTCAGGCTCCCCCGACTCACCACGACCTCCTATTTTCGCGATTTTTGTGCCGTTGGATTCTTAACAGGTAGGGCTACGTTTCTTGTTTCTGCTGGTTTTTCCCCATTCCGAGGTTTTCATGGGTTTTTCGGATCATCTTGTGACCTCATTTTGCTGTGATGGAGTTTTGGACAGCGGTTCGGTATTTCGGCGATATCTCCGCAACCAGACATCGGATTGAGGTGATTCAAAAGGGGATTTGCATCTACGCATCGCAAGGAGTCTCTCTGAATTTTCTTGGAATTTTATGAATTTTCTCCGAAGGTGAGAAGCCTCTGTTTACAGTACCATCAGATTCAGTTTTTGCGATCGACTTACTTCGGGATGGTTCTCTTGTCGATTTTGGTTCTCAGCGTAGGAAAATCGTGTGGGAACGTGCAGGTACTCGTTTCGACCGGCTCGTCGCGAGGATCGCGATGGTATAATTTTGGGAATTTTCTGTGCACAACTCATAGGTGAAAAAGGCTCAACTCTGGACTGATTGTTGAATAGCATGTTCTCGGGAATAATTGTATGTTTAATTGCATGTTTTGGGGTAATTGTGAACAGTGATCGCGGCGGCTTATCTGTTTGGACTTGTGGCATGGAAAAGAGATATTGGACAGCTTTGGGTTGCGCAATTCCAGGTGGGTGGTTGCTTTACTCCTCTTTTCTGATACACCCACTAGGAATATTAGAGTGATCCCCTTTATTGGACATGTTGAATGGTCACCTAATGGACATGCATGCTTAACTAGATAATTGTGAGCCTATCATATGGAAAACATTATATTGGAAACTTGACATGTTGGAACTTATACATGCTTCATGGACATCGTTTTAGCATTTAACCTTGCATAGGGGGGGGGGGAATGTACTTTCATAGTGCGATATTGTGAGGCGTCTTGTGGGAGGGTATCACTTGAGGATTTTTGGACAGGCATAGGTGGATGATTCATGTGAGGGTGATTAGCAGGCTATGGACATGTGCGGTTGGATTATGATTTAGCGTGATGATTACACCCAGGTGGAGTTATTACTTGATACACATGATGAACCACTATTTGTCACTCCCCTTCTTTCTTCCAGGAGGAGATAGGCTTGATTTCAGGGATATCTAGTTTGACCATTTCTGATCGCTACACTATATATTGGGACTGACTTAGGAGGAATCCTATTGTCTCTTCTTCCCCTATTCCTTCGGCGGACGGCTATTTGTTGCTCGGGTTTGAGCAGGGATTGGCATAGTGTAGCTAGGGCTTGGATTTTAGCTTTTGGGGTATTGCGGCTACCGCGGATAGCAGGCGGTTGATCGGATGTCGGATCTGGGTTAGGATGGTTTTTATGGGTGTTGTTGTTAACCCTTCTTCTTTTGTGTACCCGCTAGGCATTTGGGTAGCCTCTTTGATTAAAAGGTTAAATGCACTTTATGTGTGGCAATGGCAGGCTTATTGTGATTAAACAGATAGTGTTAGTACTTACTGGATTGGGGCTTATGGTTGTAGAGCAGTAGCATCATGTTAAAGGATAAGGCTAATCGATGATGTATGGGGCTTTGGGTATGTGGCATAGGCAGGCACAGGCTATCTCATATTTACTACTCTCATACTGTTCTCTACATGCTCTAACATCATAAAGGTTATCGATATCTGCTTTATTTTATATCATCTTGGGACATTTGCATGCTTGTATGGTCACCTAGATAGGCCACCTTTTTCTGCTACACTATCATGCTGGAATTGACATAGGAGAAACCTTTTTATTATTCTTTTCTCCTTTCATTTGAGGCTCAGGGTGTTTGTAGCTCGTGCGCGAGCAGGGGGTTTGGGGATAGTGTAGTCAGGACCTTGGGTTTTGGGACAGGCAGGCTTGATGGCAGGGTATTGCGGCAACCGCGGACCTTGGGCGGTTGACCGGAGGTTGCTTATGCATCAGATTGGGTATCAGGCCTCTAGTGGATGGAGTTTCCCACTATTTATTTATCTTGCATCAGGTTGAGGTCGGGTCTTTCTTTAGTGGATGGGTTTTCCCACTTTGATCAGAGTCATGATCCAGTCCTGCTGATTTGTGATACTTATGTTACTAGATACTGAGATACTTTACTCGTGTGGGTCGCTCCCCTCGAGTGCCACTCCGGAGTGCGCGGCAGACAGGCTTCGAGTCCTTGAGACTCCCTTTTCCCTATCGGTGTTATGCGTTGGCCAGCATACCCGATTTGGCAGGCACGGCAGGCTGTACCAGTGTTTGCTGGTGGTCGGATTGGGTTTACCCAGGTAGGCATTGTGTTTCTGATGCATACTTTCAGCTATTCTTTTAGCTCAGTATTTAGAGGCATACTAGTGGTAGCTTTTCATCAGGAGTCATCTTCATTGCATACCACCTTTGTTCCTTTTGCCTCTGGTAGACCTAGTGGGCGTGTCAGAGTTGAGGTTTTACCCACTAGGGGAGGCTACTGGTTTACTAGTTGTCTCACCCCCATTCTTCTTTCCTCTTTTTCTTCTTCCTTGTTTTGCAGTGTCTTCTGCGGGTGCTACTGGGCTTACAGTGGCGGGTCGAGGAGAGAGGACGGCTGAGTAGATAGATCTCGAGGCAGGATGAGCATGTTAGCTGGACTGTTGGTGTACCCATGTTTCCTCAGACGGTAGTACTTTTACTTTTGGGACTGGCTTTCGCCAGCAGGTTGTATTTATTTTGTGAGCTGGGAGAGACTGATGTATCATTTATATACAGATGTATTGTATTTTATTTTCCAGCTTCAGTCTGAGATGTATTAGTTTTAGTTCAGCTTTGTTTTTATTGCTCTTTTATTATTATCTCTTATATATCTGAGCAGGTTGGGCGCTTCGTGTACGCGGGAAATACCGCGTGCACGGCGGATCTGTAGACGGGCCCGGGTTCTGGTTTACACCCGGGGCGTTACAGATTAAGTTGGTATCAGAGCTTAGGGATAGGTCGGTTGGGACTTTGGAAACCCTAGGCTTTTAGCAGACCCTAGGATGATAGGACGCGAGGGACGCGACACTTTGCGAAAGTCGGCGATTTATTTGTTTTACTCTTCCTGTGAGTGAAGAGGGATCGACATACTCTATTTCTGTGGGACAGTATGTTGGCTGCAGACAACATAAGGTTACATAAATAGAAGGATGTCTTTGACTTTCGCTTGATTGGGTCGAGTGTTTGGGGTGTGCTGATTTGCGGTCTGTCGTGGCGAGCGGTGTCTCCCCGACGTTGGGCCTTGATCCGTGCGCACATTGGTGCAGCTGTTGGGTCTGAGCTGGTTGTTTCAGGCCGGATACCGGATTTGAGTCAGAGGACTCGGGACCCAGATGGCAGGACTGTCAGAGGCTTATCAGCGGCAGAGTGAGCGGGCATCTGGTTTTTAGCGACACAGTTGTCGGAGCAGCGGGCAGCTCGACGGTGCTTCTTTCTGAGACCACCCGGTTGCAGTATCCTCAGGGGCGAGGATTTCTGTAGTACTGAGGGAGTGAGTAGCCCCTCCGTGCCAATGGTTAGTGCCGAGGCGCCGAGGCAGGGTGGATTGTTGACAGCGGATGAGCTAGGAGACACCATTGATCAGTTGAGCCAGTTTCGGCAGATAAACCACCCCGATTCATAGGATTAAGTTTGGAGCCTCTTGGGGTAGAATCGTGGTTGGTGGTGATGGAAAGACTGCTTGAGAGCCTCTTGGTGTCAAAAGGATTTACGCAGTTATCGAACTGCGCGCTCTATGATTTGGGGGACAAGGCGCATAGGATATGCGTGACTGTGAGTGGATTGCGTCAGGATACCTTTCAGGTTATTTGATTTCTCCGTTTTGGATTTTGGATGCCTCGACGGAGTAGGCATTGTGTATGGAGCGTAGCGTTGCAGTTTCTTTGGATAGGGTTCTGCCGCCAGAGGCGAGTCTTGGATAGAGGCACTTGGCGCTAGGTGTTGAAGGACAGGTCGGCCGGCAAGGACATTTTTGTTTTCCCTTCCAGGATGGTGGATATTCTTTTGGATGGATTATGTAAAGCTTACCCAAGGGGGATGTTACCCCTGGTGTTTGATAACATGCATGTTTGAGGTACAACATATGTGATTGAGGGGTGAGCTTAGTAAGGATGATTGTATAAGGAATTACACGGGTTGATTGTGCGTTGTCGTATGACGATGATATCCTGATGGATGTTTCTGAGATGTCAGAGATCGGGTGGGCCCCGATGGCAGCATCGGCATCTTTATCAGAGTGGCGCAGCGGTAGCATGGATTGGCTGTCTGCGAGAGACCACGTTCGTCGCCTCAGTGTGAGCAGGGACAGAGGTCGAGCTCCCGTTGTGATTGGTCTAGATATTTTTGGCAGGCTGAGCGACGACCACTTGCATCGAAGGATGAATCTGTGCCACCCGGTTGGGAGGGCGCCGCGGTGGTGGATTGAGTTGTCGCGGGTGTGATTTCATCACAGCAGTCAGAGTTAGAGCATGTTGCAGTCTGGCATGGACTCGAGGCAGAGTTGTTGCCCCGTGCACTAGAGGTACAGGTTACTGTTGGTATTGTGCAGGTGGGGAAGGCTTGTGGATCATGTCCAGTGCAGTAGAGGCCGTGAGTTGTGCAGGCAGACTTATTGGTATTTGTGGCCGTTCGGTGTTTAGACCCAGTGCTTGGGACAGGTTGGCATAGTGCCACAGGATGTTTGACTGCTGAGAGAAAGGACCTTGTTTCTCCGAGGCAGACAAGGGAAGGCTCGTTTGTTATGACTGCTTGGGTACTCAGGTTACAGCGACAGTGTGAGAGGTGCCTACGGCGGCACCGGGACGTAAAAGGATATTCCGGTTGCTCGTGAGGTCCCGGGTGTGATTCCACCTGAGCTGATGATGATGCCGCCGGTTAGGGAAATTGTGATTTCGATTGACATGGTCCTGGGAACCACGCCTACCTCGATAGCACCTCGTATATATCATTTGTAGAGCTGTGAGAGTTGTGGGCATTGGTGCATGGACCTGATGGATAGAGGGTTTGTTGGACCTAGTGCCGCGTCGTTGATACACGACCGTGAGAGTTCTTTGTGATGGGAGCCCAGGCAGGTCCAGGCGTTATTTAGGACCTTGTTGGATGGAGTTATACTCCGGCAGATGTTTGATTATGATGCCTGCACCAATTTGGAATTACAGCTGAGTATCTCGCCAAGATGGCGTTCAGGACACGCTAGGGGCATAATGAGTACAGTGAGGCCAATGGAATGACTAATGCCTTGTTGCCTTTAAGATTGAGGAATTCTGTATTCCAGTTGGGCTGGAACGGATTGATAGCGGCAATTTTCAGGGATATCTTGGCTTTTACCCCTCCCTGAGTGATTTAGAGCTTGTGAAGCATTTGTAGATGCTGTGGCAATGTCTGTGAGGATAAAGTTTTATGCTAAATGGTTTTGGTACAAGTTTTAGCTTTGAGAGCACATCTTCCTGGATTACATGTTTTAGCCGCAGGGGCGGCGGTGGAAGTCCGATCAAAATAGATGCTATTTGAGATGGGCCGAGATCGGCAGTTACTATTGAGGTGAGGAGCTTTTGGACCGGATGGTGCCAGCAGAGTTTGACGAGCGGATGATAAGATTGGTGCCAGCGCCGATTTTAGCTTGGTCAGCGGAGGAAGATGGACTTGCGAGTGATAGTGATACCTCCCATAGTGGCTATGGAGCTACCATTGGATTTTGATGAGCATCCAGGATCACCCCGACCGGGCCACTGTAGTGGCGGATACCTAAAGCAGAGGAGCTAAAATGGGAGTTGAGTTTGACGGTTCCATAGCTGGCGCTGTGTGGGACCATGGTGGTGTACAGGGCTTGAGATTGTGTCCCAGGGGATCCCTTTTGAGGATAGACTGCGGCTGAGCAATCTACTCGTGTGGTCTGGTTTTGACAGTGACCGAGTGAGAACCCCTGCTTGTTAGGACCCCCTTTCTTGTGCGGGTGCTTGTGAGGATGTGTTTCGGGTTGCCCTGGTTGAGTTGGCTCTAGGGGGGTGGTTTTAGTGCGTGTTGCACTGGCTGTTCGTTCTTTTTCCCCAGGCTTTCGATGGAGTCCCTGAGGTTTTCCTGTGTCTCAGCTCGGGAGTGTTATGTTTTGGACTCCTTGCCCGTGATTGACTCACTTCTTTGGAGCCCTGCGAGGGTTTGGAGTACGAGGGACGCCCGTTGCGAATTCCGGCTCGTGAGATGAGGGAATTGCGCAATCTGGCTATGCCGTACGGGTTGTTGCTGTTGTTGTTGCTGAGGAGTAATCACGGGGAGTGATAGGCGACTTGAGAGCGGGAGACGGCGGTGTTGAGTACTTACCCCTGGTTTCTGAGACTCGTTGAGAGTTGCTTTAGTTTCGAGGACGAAACTTTCTTTTAGTGGGGGAGGATGTGATGATCCGGAATTCTACAGGGCTTTTACAGTGTGATCGGCAGCTTCTGGAGGCCTACGGGGCGTGTAGGCGGTGTTCGTGCGCCAATTTGGACTCAAGTGATGAACTCCGGGCTTAAAATGGATCACGTGGGTAATTGGGGGATCCCGTCGGATGTTTAGAAGTGCTTTCGTGCAAATCGGATATCAAATTTGGACTCGGCGCGAAATTCGGATTGAAAATACCTTTCCGGGAGTCTCCGGCGAATTATCGGGTTGGAATTTGGCGAAACGGACGTCAAATTCGGATTCAGCGCGCGAAAACGGTCAAAACGGACTATCTACTTGCATTTTTGGGGCTCGGGTACTGTTCACCGCCGGAACAGTAATTCCGGCGATCACCGGCGGCCGGCGGCGGCGGCGGGCAGCGTCGGCGGGCGGCGGCGCAGCCTCGGGCAGGCGGAGCAGCGGCGGCGCGCGGCGCGGGCAGGGCGCGGGCAGCGCGCGGGCGCGCGGGCAGGCGGCCGGTCCACGCGGCGGGCGTGCACCGAGGCGGGGACACGTGGCAGCTTCCTATAGGCTGGCTCACAGCACTCGGTCCATGGTGTTTACGGATGGTTCATGGTCCATGGTGCACCGGCTTGGACACGTGGCAGGATACCATTGGTGAGGTCCACGGGATTTCGTGCACCGGGTGCACCGAACAGTCACATGGACACGTGGCACTCTCCTACTGGTTGGTCAACTGTGCGGGCAGGGGCAGCAGCGGATTCTGGCGCGCGGGCAGGCGCGGTCGGGAGGGCCACGTGTCACAATCGGATTGGCTGGGGATTGGTGTTTTGTGTTTTGTGGACACGTGGCGGCATTTGACTGGATGGTTTCGGTGTTTCCTGTTCGGCAGGACACAGAGGTAATTAAGGGAATTGTTTTTTTCTGGTTTTTCCTATTATTTCCATCCGAGGCTCATTCAAAGGCAGTTTTCTCCATCTTAGAGGCTTCATCTTCTCAAGGAGTGAGAAGATGAAATCTTCTCCCAGAAGAGAGGAACACTCCTGTCAAGTTTGAGGAATTTAGGAGGCTCGGATCCCGAGGTTTGAGATTTTTCCGGCACGGCGCGACGATCATTCTCCGGCAACCCAATTCGTCGCATTTCAGTGTTCAGGCTCCCCCGACTCACCCCGACCTCCTATTTTCACGATTTTTGCGCCGTTGGATTCTTAACAGGTAGGGCTACGTTTCTTGTTTCTGCTGGTTTTTCCCCATTCCGAGGTTTTCAGGGGTTTTTCGGATCATCTTGTGACCTCATTTTGCTGTGATGGAGTTTTGGACAGCGGTTCGGTATTTCGGCGATATCTCCGCAACCAAACATCGGATTGAGGCGATTCAAAAGGGGATTTGCATCTACGCATCGCAAGGAGTCTCTCTGAATTTTCTTGGAATTTTATGAATTTTCTCCGAAGGTGAGAAGCCTCTGTTTACAGTACCATCAGATTCAGTTTTTGCGATCGACTTACTTCGGGATGGTTCTCTTGTCGATTTTGGTTCTCAGCGTAGGAAAATCGTGTGGGAACGTGC
Source organism: Tillandsia fasciculata (assembly GCA_029168755.2). NCBI lineage: Eukaryota > Viridiplantae > Streptophyta > Magnoliopsida > Poales > Bromeliaceae > Tillandsia > Tillandsia fasciculata. The sequence goes on along the minus strand of JAQOTM010000429.1, from coordinate 69,812 downwards.
AGGTACTCGTTTCGACCGGCTCGTCGCGAGGATCGCGATGGTATAATTTTGGGAATTTTCTGTGCACAACTCATAGGTGAAAAAGGCTCAACTCTGGACTGATTGTTGAATAGCATGTTCTCGGGAATAATTGTATGTTTAATTGCATGTTTTGGGGTAATTGTGAACAGTGATCGCGGCGGCTTATCTGTTTGGACTTGTGGCATGGAAAAGAGATATTGGACAGCTTTGGGTTGCGCAATTCCAGGTGGGTGGTTGCTTTACTCCTCTTTTCTGATACACCCACTAGGAATATTAGAGTGATCCCCTTTATTGGACATGTTGAATGGTCACCTAGTGGACATGCATGCTTAACTAGATAATTGTGAGCCTATCATATGGAAAACATTATATTGAAAACTTGACATGTTGGAACTTATACATGCTTCATGGACATCGTTTTAGCATTTAACCTTGCATATGGGGGGGGGGGGAATGTACTTTCATAGTGCGATATTGTGAGGCGTCTTGTGGGAGGGTATCACTTGAGGATTTTTGGACAGGCATAGGTGGATGATTCATGTGAGGGTGATTAGCAGGCTATGGACATGTGCGGTTGGATTATGATTTAGCGTGATGATTACACCCAGGTGGAGTTATTACTTGATACACATGATGAACCACTATTTGTCACTCCCCTTCTTTCTTCCAGGAGGAGATAGGCTTGATTTCAGGGATATCTAGTTAGACCATTTCTGATCGCTACACTATATATTGGGACTGACTTAGGAGGAACCCTATTGTCTCTTCTTCCCCTATTCCTTCGGCGGACGGCTATTTGTTGCTCGGGTTTGAGCAGGGATTGGCATAGTGTAGCTAGGGCTTGGATTTTAGCTTTTGGGGTATTGCGGCTACCACGGATAGCAGGCGGTTGATCGGATGTCGGATCTGGGTCAGGATGGTTTTTATGGGTGTTGTTGTTAACCCTTCTTCTTTTGTGTACCCGCTAGGCATTTGGGTAGCCTCTTTGATCAAAAGGTTAAATGCACTTTATGTGTGGCAATGGCAGGCTTATTGTGAATAAACAGATAGTGTTAGAACTTACTGGATTGGGGCTTATGGTTGTAGAGCAGTAGCATCATGTTAAAGGATAAGGCTAATCGATGATGTATGGGGCTTTGGGTATGTGGCATAGGCAGGCACAGGCTATCTCATATTTACTACTCTCATACTGTTCTCTACATGCTCTAACATCATAAAGGTTATCGATATCTGCTTTATTTTATATCATCTTGGGACATTTGCATGCTTGTATGGTCACCTAGATAGGCCACCTTTTTCTGCTACACTATCATGCTGGAATTGACATAGGAGAAACCTTTTTATTATTCTTTTCTCCTTTCATTTGAGGCTCAGGGTGTTTGTAGCTCGTGCGCGAGCAGGGGGTTTGGGGATAGTGTAGTCAGGACCTTGGGTTTTGGGACAGGCAGGCTTGATGGCAGGGTATTGCGGCAACCGCGGACCTTGGGCGGTTGACCGGAGGTTGCTTATGCATCAGATTGGGTATCAGGCCTCTAGTGGATGGAGTTTCCCACTATTTATTTATCTTGCATCAGGTTGAGGTCGGGTCTTTCTTTAGTGGATGGGTTTTCCCACTTTGATCAGAGTCATGATCCAGTCCTGCTGATTTGTGATACTTATGTTACTGGATACTGAGATACTTTACTCGTGTGGGTCGCTCCCCTCGAGTGCCACTCCGGAGTGCGCGGCAGACAGGCTTCGAGTCCTTGAGACTCCCTTTTCCCTATCGGTGTTATGCGTTGGCCAGCATACCCGATTTGGCAGGCACGGCAGGCTGTACCAGTGTTTGCTGGTGGTCGGATTGGGTACCCAGGCAGGCATTGTGTTTCTGATGCATACTTTCAGCTATTCTTTTAGCTCAGTATTTAGAGGCATACTAGTGGTAGCTTTTCATCAGGAGTCATCTTCATTGCATACCACCTTTGTTCCTTTTGCCTCTGGTAGACCTAGTGGGCGTGTCAGAGTTGAGGTTTTACCCACTAGGGGAGGCTACTGGTTTACTAGTAGTCTCACCCCCATTCTTCTTTCCTCTTTTTCTTCTCCCTTGTTTTGCAGTGTCTTCTGCGGGTGCTACTGGGCTTACAGTGGCGGGTCGAGGAGAGAGGACGGCTGAGTAGATAGATCTCGAGGCAGGATGAGCATGTTAGCTGGACTGTTGGTGTACCCATGTTTCCTCAGATGGTAGTACTTTTACTTTTGGGACTGGCTTTCGCCAGCAGGTTGTATTTATTTTGTGAGCTGGGAGAGACTGATGTATCATTTATATACAGATGTATTGTATTTTATTTTCCAGCTTCAGTCTGAGATGTATTAGTTTTAGTTCAGCTCTGTTTTTATTGCTCTTTTATTATTATCTCTTATATATCTGAGCAGGTTGGGCGCTTCGTGTACGCGGGAAATACCGCGTGCACGGCGGATCTGTAGACGGGCCCGGGTTCTGGTTTACACCCGGGGCGTGACACACAGCGCCACGGATCTCGACCGGACTCAACCCACCTGGACGTTGGGTCTATTGTTGGGTCTCTTGCCGTTAGGTCTGTTGTGGACCGCAGCCCCACTCAACTTGTTAGGCTCACCCAACTCAACCTATTAGTCTCCTGGGCCTATTGTCACGAGGCAAGAAGTTGGACCTATTTAACCCATAAATAAATAGCCAACACATAAGACAACTAAGTCTTCACATCCTTATTGGGCAGGAAGGTACAAAGTATTTGCTTTTAAGGGTTATCCTGGGGTCAAGACCAACATTACTCTTCGTAAGGGGTCTTTCCTGCTACTACTTCCCTCGTAAGCCGAAGCGTCTGTTTCCCGCCGGTCGCTGATGTTCTGCTTTCACCTGTTGGCACACCAAATAATGCGCCACGAAATGTGTCACATCACTCTTTAATTTGGGCCACCAGAAGGTCTGCCCCAGATCCTTGTACATCTTTGTACCTCCGGGATGCGCAGTGTAGGGGGCGTCATGTGCTATCGCTAGAATTTCTTTCCTCATTTCTGGCTTATCGGGCACACAAATTCGTCCCCGAAACCTTATTACATTATCTGAGCCAGTCGTAAAATCTCCACCTTGCTGCGAGGGTATTCTGTCCCGCACCAGTTGTAGTTGCGTGTCCGTTGTTTGGCCTTCCAAGATCCTCTTTGAGATGCGTCACACCAGATCTTATAGTCCTCTCCGGGCTTCGGCAATGTGAGCACTGGCGCCCGTGTGCGTCTGTCTTTAAGTTCCTCGAAGCTCTTCTGGCATTGGGCCGTCCAAATGAATTTCTCCCCTTTCCGGACTAGTCGATTTAGGGGAGTGGCTATCTTTGAGAAGCCTTCCACGAAGCGTTTGTAGTACCCCGCCCGTCCTAGGAAGCTTCGGATTTCTGTCACCGTTGTTGGCCGAGCCCGGTTGGTCACGGATTCTACCTTCCTCGGGTCCACCCCTATTCCCGATGCTGAGATTATGTGTCCCAAAAAGGTCTACCTCGCGGAGCCGGAACTCACACTTCTTGGGTTTGCCATACAATTTCTGGTCCCGGAGGGTTTGGAGGATTACTCCGGTTGCCTGACTTCTCATCTTCTCGTGTCAAGATCCATACCGAACTCGTGAACGCTACTCAACTGCCTTCTACCAAGCTTCTTGCCCACAACAATGAAAAGAAAAGCGAGCAGAAGGCGTTCCTACAGGTTAAGTTTACAAGTTCCGGTATGTCCGGTTCCCGGAGACGCACTTGGAACTTCAAGCAGTCAACTACCGCTTAAAGATTGTCGCGACTGTCGGTCCCAAGCGCTACGCCGATAACCCTTACGGAATCCCCACTAGTTCTTAGAGCCTAAGAACTAGCCCTACCCTCGCTGGCCAGGAGGGAACAAAGCCACCTGCCTCGAGGGGTAGCCCAAAAGTCCGACCGAACTTATTTCTACGGTGGGGATCTCTCCTAATAACTAAAGGTAGTGGCGAAAATACGAAGCGAGGTGAAAGAGTGGGATGCTCAGGTGCTGACACAAAAGTTCTAGCACGATAATCTGAGACTCGAATATTACCTGCTACGACGTCTCCGGTGGGTCCGTCCCCTGGTGGGTCATCGCATAGACTCTCCCTCCTCCCGGTTGCGGAGACGAAGGTGTAGATGCTGCTACGGATGATGTCCCCGTTTTCAAGGGGCAGTTGAAATGGAAGTGCCCCAGTTTGCCGCATCGAAAATAGTGGTCTTGCTTCTGGGGACATTCGGTCACTTGGTGTATTCCATCGCAAATGATGCAAGGCTTGTCCACCGGCCTTTGTCCTCCCGTCGGCGCATTCTTGATTCCTTGTTGCGATCTCGGGTGTTTAGGAGGCCGGCTCCCCTTGGTATGCTCTCTTCCGAAGTAAGGCCGAGTTCGTTTCTTATCCCCGCTGTGTTCTGAGCTCTCCCGTCGGGCTCATGAAATCGCAAATCCGCGCTCCACCGCGGTGGCTCTATCGACCACTTTCTGGAAGGTGTGCAAATCCGCCGCTTGCACCACCTCGAAGATGTCGCTCCGTAAACCGTCTACAAAAAGACGGGCTTTGTGAGATTCATCTCTTATGACAAAGGGGACACATTTGACCAACCTCACAAATGCCCGTTGGTACCCCAAAACTGTCCGACTTCCTTGCTTGATGTGCTTTAGGTCATCTTCCATCTGCTGTTTGATGCTGTCGGCCGGAGAAAAATGCCCCAAACAGTTTTTCTCGGAACGACGACCAAGATGGAAGGGCGGTGCCCTCCGAGGGGTCCGAGCACACCGTCTTCCACCACATGCGGGCGTTTCCCTCAAGAAAGTGGACTGCCAAAGGGACCCGCTCCTGCTCCTCCATCAGCAAATCTTCGAAAAGCTTTTCCATGGTGTCTACCCATTTGTCCGCGACCCAAGGGTCGGTCGTCTTTCCCTCAAACACGGGTGGGTCGTACTTCTTGAAATCCGTCAAGTTCGCTCTCATCCTGTCCCGTTCGGTTTGCTTGATAGGGGCTTCCCCCGCAGCGACAGCGGACACTCTGGGAGTAGGTGTCACCACGGTCTCTCTCAAGGGGTCTCCAACAGTGGCTCCCGGCGTAGGTCCCGAAGTTGCTGGTGTTGGTGCCACTGAAGGCGTCATTGGCTGAACCGACGGTATCCCGGTCACCGTGGTCGGAGGAGGGGCGACCATAGCCTCGCTGTCCGCCACCGGCGGTCCTATCACTGGTGCGGCTGGTCCGGGCAGAGGAGCCTAGGCGACCTCCACTGGTGTAGTCGGCTGTTGCGTCAACTGACGCACCAGTTCCATAAGGGTTGCTAACTGCCTGACCACCTCTCGTAGTTGCTGTCGGAGAAGCTGATACTCTGCGGCTGTTGGCACCGTACTTTCTGCCCTTGCGTTCTCCGTTGATAACCAAGTCCGGGCCATTATTCGCTGTATACAAAGAAAACACGTCAACTCTAGACTTAACTGGTCTAACACCATGACCTACAATCAACCAGGGACCCAATCCATTTTTTCTTCCCCGCGCTCACACTCGCACTCTACGGACCTACACCTTGGTTATATCATTAGTTAGTTGCTAGTGGCATTGCCCTCTGTGGATGTTGGTCACCGTTCACTGTGGTTAAAGTCGTTTTTCTCTGATACCATATAATCTGTCACGCCTCGGAGGTTCTAGTTCAGCGGAAAAGCATGTACATTTTTTTTTCTTTTAAAGAACTTGCCTCCGGTGCGTGCCAGACCCGCCACATATGTTACGGCTTTTTGTGTTGGCATATTTCGTGAGTTGAGTCGGAGTCTTAAAGGGATCAAATTGTCAAATCAGCTTTCGAAGACTCATTGAAGATTCAACATGAGCTCAAGATAACTCTCAGGTATGATAAATTAAATCATGGTGATTAAAGTTTATTTTATAATCATTGGAATCAGGAAATTATTGAAACTCGGTTTAGACTTGGTTTTAGGAACTTGGTTTTAACTTACAACTTATTTTAAGTTTGGATTCCAGTACTTGGACTGTTTTGGATAAAGCTCATCTTGAAAAAACCTATTTTTATATTGAGTACCGGAACCACACTTTGAGTTCCTCAAACCCGACACAGAATTTTCTGTAATTTGCATTGAGTACCGGAACACAGACTTGCGTACCGAAACAGAATAGAAAAATCTGTGTTTTGTATCATTGAGTACCGGAACACAATATTTGGTACCGGTACATAATGTCATCTCGGGAAAAGTTTCCTAAATTGACTCTAATTTGTTTCCAAGGGTTATAAATAGACACTTAGGGTTTATCGATACTTACCGATCAATTCAGAAACACTCGAGAGCAACCCTAGAGGCTGGTTTTTATCTTTCTTCTCTTTAGCCTCTTTTAGGTCAATTCGACGGCTCTTCCAAGATCTATCTTTTGTCGAATTGATCTAGACTTTGCTTAGAAATTCTTTCTACGGTTCTTCAATGATAATCTAAGCAAAGGATCACCATCGAAGCTAATATTCTGTATCGGCTGAGTTGCGTCGTGGATTCGACGTAGCACCGTGGATTCGGTGTGTTGAAGGCGTTTCGTGGATTCGAAACGTGTGCTCGTGGATTCTAGTGGCGTTCGTGGATTCGGACGTGTGCAGTGGACGTGCAATCGGTGGAGCGCAAGGTCCGAAGAACTTGAAGGAGGGGTTAGAGTTCGTGGAGTCGGTAATCACCTTGTTATTCTTCAATTCTTAGTGGATTGTTATTGCGTGTTGGTCCCGTGGTTTTTCTCCTGGATTGGAGTTTCCACGTAAATCTCGGTGTGCTTTTTTATTTTCCGCATTGGTTTTTATTTTGCACTGAGATTGGTTTTTGAGTATTACACCTATTCACCCCCCCCATCTAGTTGTTTGATAGTACCTATTTAGATCCTTGTGGATCCATATATTAAAAACCTACAATTGGTATCAGAGAGGGTTTTAGGTTTATCTATCATGTCGGGTGAAAGTGGTAATATTTTTAGACCTCCTATTTTTGATGGGACCAATTATGCTTATTGGAAAGTGCGGATGAGAGCTTTTCTCATCGCAATTGATGAGCGGGTATGGCAAGCCGTGGAATACGGTTGGGTGCATCCTATTGAGGAAGTAGAAAATTCTACTACCCCAAAACCTCGCTCTAGATGGTCCAAAGAGGAAATCGAAAGATCTTCTTACAATTGGAAAGGTATGAACGTTTTATATAATTCTCTTTCCTCGACTGAGTTCACACGAATTTCCGCGTGTGAAACTGCAAAGAAAATTTGGGATATTCTCAAAATTACACATGATGTAATACTAGGGAAAATTGTGTTAGTGTAAAGAGTGTTTTTCAGGTACGAATGTGTGCGAGGAAACAAAATTAACCTTAGGGGTGTGTACCGGTGTACGGATGGCACAGTTGCCGAAGCACAAATTCCGCCTTTCCGATCCGAGTCTGATCTCGAAAATCTGAGGTCGCCAGTGCGACCGTCTCATCAAATCGAGTGGAAATGGTATAGACCGTTTGCTGATCCGACGGTCGGATCGTCCGGAAATCAGCAAGAAAACTAGTGGGACCCACGACTTAGGTGAATAGTAAAATAAATAGTAACCCCTGATTTCGGTCCCCTCTCGATCGGTCGTTGGCCATTTCACTATCCAAAATCCAAACCTAGTAGTATGAGTAGATGATTCTAGCTAATTTCGACGTTCTAAGCGCAGTGGCGCTGACGGAATTTTCATTTGACGATCCTAGAGTCTCGAGAAACGTGCCATACTGTATAATTGTACAGTAATTATGGACCGAGAATTTATCCGGGCATCTCGTCGAAAAACAAAAATCGCTACCTGATAGGTTTCGCCGAGCCGGACGTCGTGGCAAAGTTCGTTTTTCTATTTGACGACTAAAATGCCTCGAAAAGCATGAAATACGGCAAAAAATGCGGCATTTTACACTGAGACCCTTATATTTTATGCTCTGAAATCGGTGCTATTTCACGGAGAAGGACTTAAGTGTAAGTCACAGCTGCTGTGAAGGACCTAGGTCTAAATACCCTGTGTAGAGGGACCAAAATGCATCTTGTTACATTTATAAAGGTTTGCTTTAGGGTTCCTCTTGTGAAACCCGAATCCTGTAGCCCTAGCCCTAGCCGCAGCACAGACCCCCTTCATCTCCCTCTGCACCTCCCCACGGGCCTTGCGCCGCGGACCGCCGCCGTTCCCGTCGCCGGAGAAGCCCAAAAGAGACCAAGAAGGTTGGGTCTTCTCGGGTTGTGGGTGGGGGAAGCATCAAAGTTGGAGTTGGAGTGCTCCAGGTGCTTGTGCGCATTCCTCTGGGAGGCTGTGACCGAACCATTGGGTTCCCGGCACCGAGCTCCGCCGTGCGCCGCCGCGGAGGGCTTCTTCTCCTTTATCTTCTCCGGCGAGGTGGGTTGTTGGAACTTATTGTTTTTATTTGGCCCTTGGACCCAAGCTTTGTGTTCTTGACGTCGAGTGGACCTTTTCTGTGAAGTTTGAGCCGCCGCCGTCGTCCCGGTCGCCGGCGAGAGCGACATTTCGCCGGAAGAGCAGTTTTTGGCCGATCTCGTGCTCGGGAAGATTCCAACTGTTGAACCGGAGATCAAGACCATTGGATTGGGTCCTTTTGTCGACTGTGGCCTCCTCTCAAATTTTGGTGGCCATCGGTTGAAGATCAGAGCCGCACGAGCCAGCCCTAGAATCGGGTCATCTTCTTCCTCGGCCGAGCTTCGCCGTCCGGCGCCGCCGCTCACCCGCGACGCTGGCCACCACCTCAGAAAGCTTCGTGGGGCTGGGGGGAAACTTTTGGTCCAGGTTGCGCCGGCCCAGAAGCTGCCGGCCGGAATCCGCCATTAGAGGGCTTAGCTTCGCCGAATTTGAACTCCGGCGATCGTCGGGGCTCCGCGCAGTGGGAAAGCGACCCAGGTGAGTTACTTGGACACATAGAGAGCTTCCTATAATGTTGCATGGGAATTTTGACGTGGGGTTTTTGGCCACTGCAGTTGCACCCTAGTTGCAGCCGAGCTTCACCTCCGGCCGCCTCCGACGCCTACGGGCTCCGGCCATCCACCCAGGTAAGCCTTGTGTGCTATGTGATAGCTTCCTATCATGTTAGTTTGGACAGTGAGCCTCTGGGGAATAAGTTTTCCCAACCTTGTGTTTAAAGGAGTTGGGTTGGGTGTTTCCGGCCAACCGCCGCCGCCAGCCATCGGTGCCGGGTCTTGCTGGGTCTGAGGCACTTCTGGGGAGTTTCTGTAGAGTACCGGGTCTTCGGTTAGCACGTCGACCACACAGATGACATGGAGCAGAGTATTGCCTTGGGCATGTTGCATTTGAGTTTACAGTTGATACCGGGTTGATTCGGATCAACGCGGAAGCTCCAGCCCGATTCGGGTTTTTTCGGGCTTTGTTTGCCGATTGAGGATGAGATTTGGAAAATTTCCGACTTCACCGTGGAGTGCCGGAAATTCAGAAACACTTGGAATAGGTGTACTTCCAGTTTACAGCGAGGTTCGGGAGGTTCCGGACTGACGCGGAGGATCCGGAGGCAAAAAGTGAGTCGGAACTGGCAATTTTGGAGCCGGTAATTGATTTGGGTACCCCGACTCAACGGATGATCTTTTTGAAGAGAAAAAGCTGTGGACACGTGTACTTTTGATTTACAGCGAGGTTCGGGAGGTTCCGGACTGACGCGGAGGATCCGGAGGCAAAAAGTGAGTCGGAACTGGCAATTTTGGAGCCGGTAATTGATTTGAGCACCCCGACTCAACGGTTGAGCTTTTTGGAGAGAAAAAGCTGTGAGCGCGTGTATTTTCGATTTACAGCGGAGTTCGGGAGGTTCCGGGCAGCGGCGGAGAGCCCGAGGTCGAAAAGTGAGTTGGAGTTGGATTTGTGGAATTAATTAATTAAGTTAATTAATTAATAAGTTTTCCCCTTTTTAAAAGGGGCTCCAACCCTCTCTGCAGCAGGGAGAAAGAAAGAAAGAAAGGAAAAGAAAGGAGAGGAAGAAGAGAAGAAGGAAGAAGAAGAGGGCTTTGGAGGAAGCTTTCTTGGGCGTTTTCTTCTCCGATCGTGGGCGTGGATGTCACGCCCCGGGGTCGAAACTGCGACCCGGGCTCGCCAACAGATCCACCATCTGTACGAAAACTGCCGTACAGACGAAGCGTCTAACCTGCAGAAAGGAACATCTACAGTATACAGATATCAGAGAGCTGAAAGTGAACAACTAAGAACTGTAATCCGAACACTGTACAACAGAAATAATACAATATCCATCTCCCAAATATGATCGTATAAAAAAAGTCCTCTGATACAAAACTCAAAAGGGAGGTATCTCCAATAAATACATCAGTGTACAGACTCTCGATACAAGAATATCCTCACTACAACAGCCTCTCAAACTGTAAAAGTAAAATACAACTCTATACCTCGCAACAAGGTTCTCTCAACAGAGGTAAAAGTAGTAAACTAATCTACTGAAGCTCTCCACTGAAGGGGGTACCGCTACACTCCAACGACGGGTAGGGAACTAGCTCGCGACTCCCCCGCCTCGGTCAGAAGGATCAGCAACAGGAGCACAGGAACAGAAGAAGAAGCCCCTGGGGAAAAGACACCACGACGGGTGTGAGAACTACTTCCCACAGTAGTTCTCAGTGGGTGCCGTCAACAAGTCCAACGGTCTGCCCACCAAGTCTACCAGAGGTAAAAGATAACAGGCAAGAAATCTGAACAAGAAAAGCTGGAACTACTCTACAGCTACCATGCCTCTATCTAGATACTCAAAAGTGGTACAGATGGAAGTAAATGAGATAACTCGCACCCAAGGTGCTCAATCGACCCAAACGAACTGACTGCCTCAAAGGTCCAGTCAAGCCTGCGCCTGTCGACTAGGGACGCACCTGCCCACTACCACACATCCCCATGAGGACGGGATTTACGCGGGGCGTCCTGTCCGACTAACTCATCCCTCGCGCTAACCTGCCTAAACAGGCCAACCATCGCATCCACAGCGGCATCTCAGGGGGCGCGGCTCCAACTGAGGAAAATGGCGCGGCAATGAGTAATCAACATTGGCATAAGCAGACTAGTCAAAATCCACGCTCACTCACAGAGCGGTAGGACTCAAGATCTCCAAATATCTCGCACAACAGTCGGAGCACTCTCGACGACTCAGCTGATCGGCTAACTCGAAACCCGAGACACTAGCCTCTCCAACAGCTCGCAGCACAAAGCACACTGGCTGGAGATACTCCACAGCCAGGAACGACCCACAACACGGGGTAGCAAAACAGGTCGGACAACACTCAACGACCTGGGACCACCGTCAACCCCAACGGTTCCCAACAACACCGACCGGAAGATACTCGACGGCCCGGGACTACCGTCTACTCAACGGCTCCCTCCCATGACAGCGCAAAAGGGAAACAAGACCTCTCGGGTCTACCGTTTACCCAAACGGCTCCCCGCACAGAAAAGCAACCCGCTACAACTACCAGACTCCACTCTGCTCCCAAGCAAGAGTGCGAAAGCATCCCACACTACAAACAAGTCCCGACCTCTCGGCCCACTTCCCGGGCGAGAAAACACTATGTCCAGGGATGAAAGAATAGTGTGGATGTCTAAGCATAAATAACCCTAGCCCAAGTGAGGGTTTTCTACTGGTCTGGTTACACATGCAACATATGACGGGGGTGCTAGGTCAAGTTCCAAGATAATTAAATTAACAGATAATAAAAGGAATGACAATTCCTATAATCTAGGATGCCCCACAATGAAATAAACTATCATGCATAGTCCTACATCAGTAGAAATACTGTACAGACCATAAAGCTTGGAGATAAGGCCACCCACCTCGATTTGCCACAAATTGCTCGTAGACACTTGCAATTGGCCTCCACGCGATCCGCACGCAAACGGGGCACGCCGCCGGAGTCCGCACGCAAAACGGAGCACACCGCCGGAGTCCGCACGCAAAACGGAGCACGTCGCCGGAGTCCGCACCAGAAACGGAGTCTGCACATAAAATGGTGCACGGTGTCAGGATCCGCACGTAAAATGGAGTCCGCACTCAAAACGGTGCACGGTGCCGGAGTCCGCACGCAAAATGGTGCACGGTGCCAGGATCCGCACGCAAAACGGGGTCCGCACGCAAAACGGTGCACAGTGTCGGAGTCCGCACGCAAAACGGTGCACTGTGCCAGGATCCGCACGCACAACGGGGTCCGCATGCAAAACGGTGCCCAGAGGGGCAATTACAGTCTAAAATAACGCTCCAAAAACTGTACAAAAAATACAGAAAAATAAACATACGGGACCTACACGTTTGCGCCGCCGTCGCCGAAACGCTCCGCCGGGCGACCTCGCACGCAAAACGAGGTCCACGCGCCGCCGCCGCACCTCACAAAAATCTCCTCCTCACTCCTTCTCTCGCTCTCGGGTGCGGAAGAAAGAAAGAAAGAAAGAAGATGGCGGTGCGGGGAGGAAGAAGAAGAAGAAGAAAAAGGGGAGAAGGAGGGTGGTCCACGGGGCCGGTCCACGGCCCCGGTCCACCGCGTGGACCAATGGGGAAGCCCCAACCGGCCGGTCCACACGCAGGGGCCGTGCACCAGGCGCAACGGGCCCCGCCCCCGCCACGTGGCGCGCGGTAACGCGCCGCCACACGGGCGCGTTACACCGCGCGCCCGCGATAGGCGCGGGACACGCGCCCGCCACACGGGCGCGCGTGCCCCCGCGCCCGCGCGGGCGCGAGTGGGAGCCCGCCACGTGGCGGGCTCCCCGCGTTCCGCGCCGGAGCGCGGTCCCCCGCACGCGCCAGCGCGCCATTTGCGCGCCTCGGGAAGCGTACCGCCGCGCCTCGCCTCGATTTGCGTGCCGTTTTGCCTCGAAAAACGCGCAAATCAACCGTGCTCCAAAACCAACAAATAAATAGTCCATTCTTAGCGATTTCGCGCGCTGAATCCAAAAACGATGTCCGTTTCTCCAAATTCTCACCCGAAAATTTGCCGAATGCCAACTCGATCCGATTTCCGCGCCGGGTCCATTTTTAAAGTCCGATTTGCTAAATTCCAACTCTAAAAATTCCCGAAGGCGACCGGAGAGGTAAACTTTTATCCGGACTTCACCCGGAGTCTAATTTTGACATCTGAATCGCGCGAAATCACTTCTAAACACCCGACGGGCCCTCCAACTTCCCACGGGGTCTCAATTTAAGCCCGAAGTCCACCACTTGTGTCCAAATTGCGCGCAACCCACGCAGGCCTCCAGTGATGCAAGCAAATCCCAAATTGCATCACAAATTCATTTCTTGGGCCCGACACGCGCACAAACACTCCCAACGGCCACTAAAAGCTGCCCAACAACCAACAACTCCTACGCCGGGGATTCCGGGACCTCACATCCTCCCCCACTAAAAGAAAGTTTCGTCCCCGAAACTAAATCAAGCCCATTAGGAGTCAAGAATACCATGGCTAGGTATCTAACAATACGTCTCCAGCTCCTCAAACTCCACTCGCTCCTCGTGATTACACCGCAACAACAACAAGTACGGTATGACCCGTTGTGCAATTCTCTCATCTCTCGAGCCAGAATTTGCAACGGGCGTCCCTCGTACTCCAACAATCACAGATCTCAAGGGGCAAGTAAATCACGGGCGAGGAAAAACACATCACTACTGAGCTGAGACGTGGAAAACCAAAGGGCTCCACTAAAAGGCTGGGGGATACTGAAATAACCACAAGTGTAATACGCACCAAACCCCATCATGGTGCCAACCTCAACAAGACGACCCGAAGCATACCCGCAGACTCGTCCAATAAGGAAGGGAAATCCAAAAAGTTGGGGTCTTCACTCGGTCACTTCCCGATCCAAAATCACCCGAGTGGACTACTCAGCTGCAGGCTACCCTTAAAAGGGATCCTCAAGAGACACAATCTCGTGCCACAGCTGGTCGCTCAACATGCTATCATAACCCCAACGGACCCACGGGTCGAAGTCGATCCCTCAACCCAAAAAGAACACCCTGACGGGGATCAAACCGTCGGTGAACGGGACTGAAAACTGGCTCACAAGGCGATCATAAAGCTGATGCCCAACTCGTGGTCACAGTCCGAAACATCCACAAAACTCTCACCGTTGTGCACCTACAACGTGGCATCGCTGCCGTGCACCCACGGCGTGGCATCACTGCCGTGCACCAACGGCGTGGCATCACCACCGTGCACCAACGGTGTGGCATCATCACCGTGCATCAACGGTGTGGCATCACTGCCGTGCACCAACGGCGTGGCATTACCGCCGTGCACCAACGGCGTGGCATCACTGCCGTGCACCAACGGCGTGGCATTACCGCCGTGCACCAACGGCGTGGCATCACCACCGTGCACCAACGGTGTGGCATCATCACCGTGCACCAACGGTGTGGCATCACTGCCGTGCACCAACGGCGTGGCATTACCGCCGTGCACCAACGGCGTGGCATTACCGCCGTGCACCAACGGCGTGGCATCACTGCCGTGCACCAACGGCGTGGCATCACCACCGTGTATCAACGGTGTGGCATCACCACCGTGTATCAATGGTGTGGTAAACTCAAGCATCAAGGCCTCAGATCTTCACAGTCCTATACCCAACACTACCTCGAAAACCCGGAGCTGAGGAAGGGCCAAAAGATCAACAGGCAAAAACCAGGGCCCCAACTGCACTGGGCAGGACCAATAACTCCCATCTATGTGCAACACGTGATCAGGTATCTGAACCTCACGAGCACAAGCTAAAGGTCCTATCTCTAGCCCATACATCAATGCAAATGCCCTAGCACTCTCACAGCTATGTCGGAGAACCCTCAACGACTCAACTCACAGCAACACCCCACTCATAGGCGAGAAGAACCGACTGACGCGGCAAAGATCCAAAAATCCCGATAGACCGGTGCCTAGAACCCCAATCAAACAAGAACAGACTCTAGGCTCAGTCTATCGAAGTTTTCGCTCCTTTACCGTCCAGGAATTCAGTCCCTCTCGTTTAAAGCGGGAAACTATGTCAACACGCCACTCACGGCTGGAGACGCTCCCGGTAGTCCATCAGGACGAACTCGACGCCATCAAATCTCGGCGTCCTGTCAGATCATCTCAATCTCACTAAAATAACCACCTGGTAACTCGGCCGGAGGTGAAAATCGCCTCAACAGGCCAAACCTTCGCCACTCACTAGGCGGCATCGCCACTCACTGGGCGGCATCGCCACTCACTGGGCGGCATCGCCCCTCACTGGGCGGCATCGCCTCTCACTGGGCGGCATCGCCCCTCACTGGGCGACATCGCCACTCACTAGGCGGCATCGCCCCCCACTGGGCGACATCGCCTCTCCCTGGGCGGCATCGCCCCTCACAGGGAGGCATCGCCCCCCACTGGGCGACATCGCCTCTCCCTGGGCGGCATCGCCCCTCACTGGGCGGCATCGCCACTCATTGGGCGGCATCGCCCCTCACTGGGCGGCATCGCCACTGGTAGCTCGGCCAGTGATAATTATCCATCTGGTAACTCGGCCAGTGATAATTATCCATCTGGTAACTCGGCCAGTGATAATTATCCATCTGGTAACTCGGCCAGGGAAAACGCCCTCCTGGTAACTCAGCCAGGGAAAACGCCCTCCTGATAACTCAGCCAGGGAAAATGCCCTCCTGGTAACTCAGCCAGGGAAAGTATCCTCCTGGTAACTCAGCCAGGGAAAATGCCCTCCTGGTAAGTCAGCCAGGGAAAGTATCCTCCTGGTAACTCAGCCAGGGAGAATGCCCTCTTGGTAACTCAGCCAGGGAAAATGCCCTCCTGGTAACTCAGCCAGGAAAAATATCCTCCTGGTCACTCAGCCAGGGAAAATATCCTCCTGGTCACTCAGCCAGGGAAAATGCCCTCCTGGCAACTCGGCCAGGGAAAATGCCCTCCTGGCAACTCGGCCAGGAAAAATATCCTCCTGGTCACTCAGCCAGGGAAAATATCCTCCTGGTCACTCAGCCAGGGAAAATGCCCTCCTGGCAACTCGGCCAGGGAAAATGCCCTCCTGGCAACTCGGCCAGGAAAAATGCCCTCCTGGCAACTCGGCCAGGGAAAACGTCCTCCTGGTAACTCGGCCAGGAAAAACGTCCTCCTGGTAACTCGGCCAGGGAAAACGTCCTCCTGGTAACTCGGCCAGGAAAAATGTCCTCCTGGCAACTCAGCCAGGAAAAATATCCTCCTGGTCACTCAGCCAGGGAAAATATCCTCCTGGTAACTCAGCCAGGGAAAACATCCTCCTGGTAACTCAGCCAGGGAAAACATCCTCCTGGTAACTCAGCCAGGGAAAACATCCTCCTGGTAACTCGGCCAGGAAAAATATCCTCCTGGTAACTCGGCCAGGGAAAATATCCTCCTGGTAACTCGGCCAGGGAAAATATCCTCCTGGTAACTCAGCCAGGGAAAACATCCTCCTGGTAACTCGGCCAGGGAAAACATCCTCCTGGTAACTCGGCCAGGGAAAATATCCTCCTGGTAACTCGGCCAGGGAAAATATCCTCCTGGTAACTCGGCCAGGGAAAATATCCACACAGCTGGGATCGCCGTCACTTCAAACGGCTCCCACAACAACGCCCCACTCATAGACGAGAAGAACCGGCTGACACGGCAAAGATCCAAAAATCCTGATAGACCGGTGCCTAGAATCCCAATCAAACAAGAACAGACTCTAGGCTCAGCCTATCGAGGTTCTCGATCCTTTACCGTTCAGGGATTCGGCCCTTCTCGGTTAAAGTGGGGAACTAACACAACACACAAACTCCTGGGTCTCGCACTGCTCTGATAGCTCCGTCTCCCGCTGCTCGGGTGCTCATCAGGTGCGGGGTGTGTCCTATCAAACATGACGTCTCAGGGGTATCGCAAACCACTGCACAATAACAAACGTCAGGACACAACAACCATACGACCCAATCCAGCGAAAGTCTAAGACATGTCATCCATTCCATAGCATCATGTTGTTCGGCAGCGAACATAATCGCTTAGGAAAATAAACATGCCAATCTCTCATCCCGTCTCTTGGGAGAGGTAAAAACTCAATCAGGACTCTCGCTAAAAGTCACGACTCTCACGTAGTCATCCTAATATCCAACCACAAGCCTAGGGTTTCTAAGTCCACAATGACCTACAACCTAGGCTCTGATACCACTCTAATCTGTCACGCCCCGGGGTCGAAACTGCGACCCGGGCTCGCCAACAGATCCGCCATCTGTACGGAAACTGCCGTACAGACGAAGCGTCTAACCTGCAGAAAGGAACATCTACAGTATACAGATATCAGAGAGCTGAAAGTGAACAACTAAGAACTGTAATCCGAACACTGTACAACTGAAATAATACAATATCCATCTCCCAAATATGATCGTATAAAAAAAGTCCTCTGATACAAAACTCAAAAGGGAGGTATCTCCAATAAATACATCAGTGTACAGACTCTCGATACAAGAATATCCTCACTACAACAGCCTCTCAAACTGTAAAAGTAAAATACAACTCTATACCTCGCAACAAGGTTCTCTCAACAGAGGTAAAAGTAGTAAACTAATCTACTGAAGCTCTCCACTGAAGGGGGTACCGCTACACTCCAACGACGGGTAGGGAACTAGCTCGCGACTCCCCCGCCTCGGTCAGAAGGATCAGCAACAGGAGCACAGGAACAGAAGAAGAAGCCCCTGGGGAAAAGACACCACGACGGGTGTGAGAACTACTTCCCACAGTAGTTCTCAGTGGGTGCCGTCAACAAGTCCAACGGTCTGCCCACCAAGTCTACCAGAGGTAAAAGATAACAGGCAAGAAATCTGAACAAGAAAAGCTGGAACTACTCTACAGCTACCATGCCTCTATCTAGATACTCAAAAGTGGTACAGATGGAAGTAAATGAGATAACTCGCATCCAAGGTGCTCAATCGACCCAAACGAACTGACTGCCTCAAAGGTCCAGTCAAGCCTGCGCCTGTCGACTAGGGACGCACCTGCCCACTACCACACATCCCCATGAGGACGGGATTTACGCGGGGCGTCCTGTCCGACTAACTCATCCCTCGCGCTAACCTGCCTAAACAGGCCAACCATCGCATCCACAGCGGCATCTCAGGGGGCGCGGCTCCAACTGAGGAAAACGGCGCGGCAATGAGTAATCAACATTGGCATAAGCAGACTAGTCAAAATCCACGCTCACTCACAGAGCGGTAGGACTCAAGATCTCCAAATATCTCGCACAACAGTCGGAGCACTCTCGACGACTCAGCTGATCGGCTAACTCGAAACCCGAGACACTAGCCTCTCCAACAGCTCGCAGCACAAAGCACACTGGCTGGAGATACTCCACAGCCAGGAACGACCCACAACACGGGGTAGCAAAACAGGTCGGACAACACTCAACGACCTGGGACCACCGTCAACCCCAACGGTTCCCAACAACACCGACCGGAAGATACTCGACGGCCCGGGACTGCCGTCTACTCAACGGCTCCCTCCCATGACAGCGCAAAAGGGAAACAAGACCTCTCGGGTCTACCGTTTACCCAAACGGCTCCCCGCACAGAAAAGCAACCCGCTACAACTACCAGACTCCACTCTGCTCCCAAGCAAGAGTGCGAAAGCATCCCACACTACAAACAAGTCCCGACCTCTCGGCCCACTTCCCGGGCGAGAAAACACTATGTCCAGGGATGAAAGAATAGTGTGGATGTCTAAGCATAAATAACCCTAGCCCAAGTGAGGGTTTTCTACTGGTCTGGTTACACATGCAACATATGACGGGGGTGCTAGGTCAAGTTCCAAGATAATTAAATTAACAGATAATAAAAGGAATGACAATTCCTATAATCTAGCATGCCCCACAATGAAATAAACTATCATGCATAGTCCTACATCAGTAGAAATACTGTACAGACCATAAAGCTTGGAGATAAGGCCACCCACCTCGATTTGCCACCAATTGCTCGTAGACACTTGCAATTGGCCTCCACGCGATCCGCACGCAAACGGGGCACGCCGCCGGAGTCCGCACGCAAAACGGAGCACACCGCCGGAGTCCGCACGCAAAACGGAGCACGTCGCCGGAGTCCGCACCAGAAACGGAGTCTGCACATAAAACGGTGCACGGTGTCAGGATCCGCACGCAAAACGGAGTCCGCACGCAAAACGGTGCACGGTGCCGGAGTCCGCACGCAAAACGGTGCACGGTGCCAGGATCCGCACGCAAAACGGGGTCCGCACGCAAAACGGTGCACAGTGTCGGAGTCCGCACGCAAAACGGTGCACAGTGCCAGGATCCGCACGCACAACGGGGTCCGCATGCAAAACGGTGCCCAGAGGGGCAATTACAGTCTAAAATAACGCTCCAAAAACTGTACAAAAAATACAGAAAAATAAACATACGGGACCTACACGTTTGCGCCGCCGTCGCCGAAACGCTCCGCCGGGCGACCTCGCACGCAAAACGAGGTCCACGCGCCGCCGCCGCACCTCACAAAAATCTCCTCCTCACTCCTTCTCTCGCTCTCGGGTGCGGAAGAAAGAAAGAAAGAAAGAAGATGGCGGTGCGGGGAGGAAGAAGAAGAAGAAGAAAAAGGGGAGAAGGAGGGTGGTCCACGGGGCCGGTCCACGGCCCCGGTCCACCGCGTGGACCAATGGGGAAGCCCCAACCGGCCGGTCCACACGCAGGGGCCGTGCACCAGGCGCAACGGGCCCCGCCCCCGCCACGTGGCGCGCGGTAACGCGCCGCCACACGGGCGCGTTACACCGTGCGCCCGCGATAGGCGCGGGACACGCGCCCGCCACACCGGGCGCGCGTGCCCCCGCGCCCGCGCGGGCGCGAGTGGGAGCCCGCCACGTGGCGGGCTCCCCGCGTTCCGCGCCGGAGCGCGGTCCCCCGCACGCGCCAGCGCGCCATTTGTGCGCCTCGGGAAGCGTGCCGCCGCGCCTCGCCTCGATTTGCATGCCGTTTTGCCTCGAAAAACGCGCAAATCAACCGTGCTCCAAAACCAACAAATAAATAGTCCATTCTTAGCGATTTCGCGCGCTGAATCCAAAAACGATGTCCGATTCTCCAAATTCTCACCCGAAAATTTGCCGAATGCCAACTCGATCCGATTTCCGCGCCGGGTCCATTTTTAAAGTCCGATTTGCTAAATTCCAACTCTAAAAATTCCCGAAGGCGACCGGAGAGGTAAACTTTTATCCGGACTTCACCCGGAGTCTAATTTTGACATCTGAATCGCGCGAAATCACTTCTAAACACCCGACGGGTCCTCCAACTTCCCACGGGGTCTCAATTTAAGCCCGAAGTCCACCACTTGTGTCCAAATTGCGCGCAACCCACGCAGGCCTCCAGTGATGCAAGCAAATCCCAAATTGCATCACAAATTCATTTCTTGGGCCCGACACGCGCACAAACACTCCCAACGGCCACTAAAAGCTGCCCAACAACCAGCAACTCCTACGCCGGGGATTCCGGGACCTCACAGTGGATCCGTGCGGGGGCCGGCGCGCCGCGAGGAGGTTGGTTTATTCTTTTTATCTTCCTTTTCCCTTTCTTTTTCCTGCGGCTGGGGGTGCCGTGGACTTTTGTCCGAGGCGGCACAGTTGCCGAGCCGCGCACGCGCAAATTGCCGGCGCGTGGTTGGCGGGGCTGCCGCTGCGCGGGCGCGCATGTGCGCCGCGCGCAGCATGCGCCCTGCTGCCATGGTTGTGCAGCAGGGCGCCGGACGGCCTTGGAGGTGCGGCATGGGGCCGCGCGGCCCTGTAGGCCGCGCGCTGGGCGCGCGGCACTGCAGGGGTGGCCGCGCGGACGGCCCCTGAGCCGCGCGGCACTGCAGGCCGCGCGCTAGGCGCGCGGCACTGCAAGGTGGCCGCGCGGGTGCCCTCGGGGCCGCGCGGCACTGCAGGGAGGCCGCGCGGGTGGCCTTTGGGCCCCGCGGCCCTGCAGGCCGCACGTCAGGCGCGCGGCACTGCAGCGGTGCCGCGCGGGCGGCCCCTGCGCCGGGCGACCCTGCAGGCCGCGCGCGTGGCGCGCGGCACTGCAAGGGCGCCGCGCAGGCGGCCCCTGTGCCGCGGGCCCCGCGCGGCATGGCAGGGCGCCGCGCAGGCGGCCCCTGTGCCGCGGGCCCCGCGCGGCATGGCAGGGCGCCGCGCGGGCGGCCCCTGTGCCGCGGGCCCCGCGCGGCACTGCAGGGGCCCCGCGCGGGTGGCCTTGTGCCCCTGGCCCCGCGCGGGCTGCAGGCCGCGCGCTTGGGCGCGCGGCACTGCAGGGGCCCCGCGCGGGCTGCAGGCCGCGCGCTAGGCGCGCGCGGCACCGCAGGGGCCCCGCGCGGGCGGCCGCGGGCCGCGCGGGCCTGCGGGCCGCGCGCTTGGGCGCGCGGCACCGCAGGGGCCCCGCGCGGGCGGCCCCTGTGCCGCGGGCGGGCCTTTGGGCCCCCGCGGCCCTGCAGGCCGCGCGCTAGGCGCGTGGCACTGCTGCAGGCCGCGTGGGTGGCCCTTTGGGCCCCGCGGCCCTGCAGGCCGCGCGGTAGGCGCGCGGCGCTGCTGGCCACGCGGCTGACCTCTGCCGCGTGGGGATGGTTTCTTTGGGCAGTGCCGCTATGTGCCGCACTGTGCCGCGTTGCTTGCGGCTCGGCGGTACGCCGCGGCGGATGCGCGATGGGTTTCCGCGCGACGCCCGACGTTCTTCGTCGCCGGAGGGTTTTCCTTCGCCTTTGTTTGCGCGGTTTTCGACCGCGGGTTTGCTGATCCCGGTTCCTCTTCTTATCTCACAGTTGTGGCATAGTGTTATCTTCTACGTGGCCGGTGGCGCGTGTTTGCCGCGTGGAGCTGTGGGATCGCATCGGGACCTCCGTTTGGCGCACGGTTTTGAGGATTCTTCACAGGTGGGTTGGTTTTCTTCCGGAAGTATGGTATGCTCGTAATACTTCCGAATGCAAGGTATCGTAACCCCTTTTTACACTATACCTTTGTCTACTGACTGTTGGACAGCCGTGATATGTGAGGGTATATATCACTGGCTGAGTCATCAGATGAACAGATATCACTGGCTGAGCTACCAGATGGATATCTACCACTGGCTGAGATACCAGATGGGTACAAATCACTGGCTGAGTTACCAGATGAGCAGATACCACTGGCTGAGTTACCAGATGGACAGATACCACTGGCCGAGTCGCCAGAGGGGTATAAATCACTGGCTGAGCTACCAGATGGACAGATACCACTGGCCGAGTTACCAGATGGGTATATACCACTGGCTGAGTTACCAGATGGGTATATACCACTGGCTGAGTTACCAGATGGGTATATATCACTGGCTGAGTTACCAGATGAGTAAATAACACTGGCCGAGCTACCAGATGGATGTATAGCACTGGCTGAGTTACCAGATGAGTGAATACCACTGGCGGAGTTACCAGATGGACGAATATCACTGGCCGAGCTATCAGTTGAGTAAATACCACTGGCTGAGTTACCAGATGGATGAATACCACTGGCTGAGTTACCAGATGAGTAAATAACACTGGCCGAGCTATCAGTTGAGTAAATACCACTGGCTGAGTTACCAGATGAGTAAATAACACTGGCCGAGCTACCAGATGGATAAGTATCACTGGTTGAGTTACCAGATGAGTGAATACCACTGGCGGAGTTACCAGATGGACGAATATCACTGGCCGAGCTATCAGTTGAGTAAATACCACTGGCTGAGTTACCAGATGGATGAATACCACTGGCGGAGTTACCAGATGAGTAAATAATGCTGGCCGAGCTATCAGTTGAGTAAATACCACTGGCTGAGTTACCAGATGAGTAAATAACACTGGCCGAGCTACCAGATGGATAAGTATCACTGGTTGAGTTACCAGATGAGTGAATACCACTGGCCGAGTTACCAGATGTCTATATGCCCCTGGCCAAGTCACCAGGTGGGTATTTGCCCTGGCTGAGTTACCAGGTGGTTACTTGGATGAAACGGAGACGACTTTTTAATGTCATGTGAAAGTTCAGCATTTCCAGTGCGGGGGCGGAAACTATGAGCGGCTATGCCTATAACCTGTTCTCGTTTGATAGGGTTGTAGATGACAGTCGTTCAGAACTTCCAGGCCTCCCGTAAGGGAGATTGAGAACTTTCTCTGCATTGCATTGAAACACATAGTGGTAGATTCTTTTCCAGCATAAATATTTATCTACCTATCTATCTATCTATCTGTTTTGGTCTCCAGCGGACTCGGTGGGCATACCACGGGTTTTGGCGTCGGTACCCACTGAGATCTGCCTGTGGCAGTAGATCTCACCCCCGCTGTGATGACAGGTGTTCCTGAGGTGATCGTTCCAGGTTTGGCTCGTTCGGAGTTTTCTGACCGGGGTAAGGAGCGTGGCCGACTAGTTCCTACCCGAGTCTGTGGAGTCTGTGTTAGAGTCACTTGTACTTTTGGTTTCCACTTTTGTACCTTTGTTTTGGGGAGTAGTGAACTTGTGTACTTGGACTTTATCACTTAGTGTTTTAGCTACTTCTTTTATGTTTAGCTTCCTTACAGCTCTGATACTTGTGTAGCTTTTGAGCTCCTTTGCAGGTTAGACGCTTCGTCTGTACGGCAGTTTCCGTACAGACGGCGGATCTGTTGGCGAGCCCGGGTCGCAGTTCGACCCCGGGGCGTGACAGATTAGGTGGTATCAGAGCCTAGGAATATAGGTCGTTGAGGACTTAGAGACCCTAGGCTTTTGGTTGGACAGTAAGGGGACTGTCGTGAGAAACGTGACTGTAGCGAGAGTCTTGTTTGATTCTGTAACTTCCCCAGGGAATTGGGGCGAGTAATTTTAACATGTCTGTTCTCTAAAGTAGTCATGTTGGTTGTGGACAACATAATACTTTAGAAGGGATGACGTGTTTTAGACTTTCGCTTGATTTGGTCGAGAGGTTTTTGCTCTCTGACATCTTTTGCTTTGTTAGTGAGTTGCTTGTGAGGCCTCCAAAGCATCACGCGGAGCGGGGGCGCACTCCGTGTTAGTTATGGAGTCCGAGCACCGGGAGGCAGGGCAGGGCGAGACCCAGGAGCTTCGGGCCCAGGTAGCCCAGATGTCCGAGGCCTTGCGGCGCCAGGAGGACCTCCTGGGGCGTATGTTAAGACGGTCACCCACTTCAACCGAGAGGGGCCGAATCCCTGAACGGTAAAGGATCGAGAACTTCGATAGGCTAAGTCTAGAGTCTGTTCTTGTTCGATTGGGGCTCTAGGCACCGGCCCAACGGATTCTCGGACCTTTGCGGCCTCAGTCGGTTCTTCTCGTCTTTGAGTGGGGTGTCGTTTTGGGAGACGCCTGGATTGAAGACGGTCCCAGCTGGGGTACCTTCTTCCGGTGAGTTGGTGTTGTGAGTTGAGTCGTGGTTTTTACCCTGCTGAGCCTGGTATTTTATACCAGTTGTGTGATACTTGAGTTCGGTGGGATCGCTTCCCTTGGGCTATGCCCGGGTGCGATGATGACACCGAGCCTGTCGAAGCTGCGATGACGCGACTAGTTGGTACGCTAGAGTTCGCTTGAGGTAGTCAGTTAGGACGCCCCACGTAAATCCCGTCCTCTTGTGGATGCGAGGTAGTGGGCAGGTGCGTTCCTAGACGACCTGCGCCGGCTCGACTGGACCCTTTGGGGCAGTCTTGGAGGTCGGGGGATTTGTGTTGAGTGAGTGAGTCACTCCATCGCAGCAGTCAGACAGGCGACCACCTCCGAGCAGGCAAGTTTATGCCGCTCAGGACGAGGACTCAGGGGCAACTAGCCACGTGGTGGCAGTGGGGCTTTTGCTTTGTTGCATGGGCTAGAGATTGGACCGCTAGTTGGTGCTCGTGAGGTCCGGTTACCCGATCACGTGTTGCACCTAGATGAGTGTTGTTGGTCCTGCCCAGTGCAGTTAGGGCCCTGGGGGTTTTGCCCGTTGATCTTTGGCCCTTCGCCAGCTCCGGGATTTTGTTATCGTGTTGGGGGTGGTTTGGTTGACTCAGTTATGCTACCTTCGATTGTTGAGAGAGGACTGTGACCCTTGGTGAGCCGGGTTAGCAGGAGTTTGTTTTTGAGGCAGTGAGTTGATAGCACGGTTGCGGGATCTGATGATTCGAACAGGTCGGAGTGACCCAGAGCCACGACGTGAGTTTGGACCGCGAGGTTTTGAGACCGTGCTGCCACACCATTGATACACGGTGGTGATGCCACACCGTTGATGCACGGTGGTGATGCCACGCCGTTGTTGCACGGCAGTGATGCCACATTGTGGGTACACAACGGTGAGAGTTCTTGGAAGGTTCGAACACGGTCAGATTCAGATGGTGCTTGGGCAGATGCCTTCGAGTGTTTGACAGCATTGTGGAACCGTACAGCCGAGGGCTGTGCCGAGGTAGTGTTCAGGAACCTGTATGGGCAATTTAAGCTGTTAGCGAGGTCAAGTAGATTGACAATTGCCCTACCGACTTAGGAACTGTGCTTTCCTCAGCTATGCTTGGACGGGTTGGTGGTATAACCCGTCGTGGGTACTCGTTTTATCTCCGAAGTGAGGTTGAGTTTGAGGGGCACTTGAGGATAGTGCTACAACTTCTCTGAGGGAAGAAGTTGTATGCCATGTTGAGAGAATTTGCCTTCGGACCTCGGGAGGCTTTGTCCATGGCTTGTTAGCGACGGAGATAAAGCCGAGGAAGTGTTTGGTTTGTGGAAACGTCAGCAGTGAGAGTTGCGAGACGTGCGATTGCTACCACAATGCTATCCCGGCAAAGACCTTATGGTCAGGTTCGCCATGTTTGGGCAGGTAGTGCAACCTTTGAGTGAGGTAACTGTTCAGTGGATGCCACTGTTGGAACTTGGTAGTGTGGAGTGTTGCTGTGCCAGGAACAACTCCAATGCCCCCTCCCTTTTTCTGTTTATGCCGAGGATTAACGAACTGATCGGCGATTTCGGAAGGCTACTCCAGAAATGGAAAAGGTGCCGGAGCCTGTTCTTGTTTGATTGGGGTGAAGGCACTTGCCATTCGGGATTTTCGAACTTTTCGCCGTTGCCGGCTGGTTTTCAAAATCGGGAGTTAGGGGTTAGGGAATGTTCCTGGTGTTGGTTTCTTTCCTATTGATGGATACGAGAGTTTTTCACTGAGTTTGGGCTGTGGGTGGCTGTGTGGACAGCGAAAGACTATCTTTTATTCTGAGGAATATATGGAATTGATCACTCGCTTGTTGGATTTCGTTTCCTTGGAGAGGAGCGAGGATCGGAGTGATACCTTGAGTGAGGCAGAAGGGTTGTACTTTCAGATTTTACCTTGAGGGAAGGTTCAGTGGGGTCATCTGGATGAGGGAGAGTGACCACCGGAAAGCCTGAGGATGAGATGTGGATCTCCTATCCCTTTTTGTTATTGTTGAGTTACCCTCCTATGTATGGATTTAGTTGGGTTTCGAGGACGAAACCCTTTTTAAGGAGGGGAGAGTGTAGAGTACCGGGTCTTCGGTTAGCACGTCGACCACACGGATGACATGGAGCAGAGTGTTGCCTTGGGCATGTTGCATTTGAGTTTACAGTTGATACCGGGTTGATTCGGATCAACGCGGAAGCTCCAGCCCGATTCGGGTTTTTTCGGGCTTTGTTTGCCGATTGAGGATGAGATTTGGAAAATTTCCGACTTCACCGTGGAGTGCCGGAAATTCAGAAACACTTGGAATAGGTGTACTTCCAGTTTACAGCGAGGTTCGGGAGGTTCCGGACTGACGCGGAGGATCCGGAGGCAAAAAGTGAGTCGGAACTGGCAATTTTGGAGCCGGTAATTGATTTGGGTACCCCGACTCAACGGATGAGCTTTTTGAAGAGAAAAAGCTGTGGACACGTGTACTTTTGATTTACAGCGAGGTTCGGGAGGTTCCGGACTGACGCGGAGGATCCGGAGGCAAAAAGTGAGTCGGAACTGGCAATTTGGAGCCGGTAATTGATTTGAGCACCCCGACTCAACGGTTGAGCTTTTTGGAGAGAAAAAGCTGTGAGCGCGTGTATTTTCGATTTACAGCGGAGTTCGGGAGGTTCCGGGCAGCGGCGGAGAGCCCGAGGTCGAAAAGTGAGTTGGAGTTGGATTTGTGGAATTAATTAATTAAGTTAATTAATTAATAAGTTTTCCCCTTTTTAAAAGGGGCTCCAACCCTCTCTGCAGCAGGGAGAAAGAAAGAAAGAAAGGAAAAGAAAGGAGAGGAAGAAGAGAAGAAGGAAGAAGAAGAGGGCTTTGGAGGAAGCTTTCTTGGGCGTTTTCTTCTCCGATCGTGGGCGTGGATCCGTGCGGGGGCCGGCGCGCCGCGAGGAGGTTGGTTTATTCTTTTTATCTTCCTTTTCCCTTTCTTTTTCCTGTGGCTGGGGGTGCCGTGGACTTTTGTCCGAGGCGGCACAGTTGCCGAGCCGCGCACGCGCAAATTGCCGGCGCGTGGTTGGCGCGGCTGCCGCTGCGCGGGCGCGCATGTGCGCCGCGCGCAGCATGCGCCCTGCTGCCATGGTTGTGCAGCAGGGCGCCGGACGGCCTTGGAGGTGCGGCATGGGGCCGCGCGGCCCTGCAGGCCGCGCGCTGGGCGCGCGGCACTGCAGGGGTGGCCGCGCGGACGGCCCCTGAGCCGCGCGGCACTGCAGGCCGCGCGCTAGGCGCGCGGCACTGCAGGGTGGCCGCGCGGGTGCCCTCGGGGCCGCGCGGCACTGCAGACCGCGCGCTAGGCGCGCGGCACTGCAGGGAGGCCGCGCGGGTGGCCTTTGGGCCCCGCGGCCCTGCAGGCCGCGCGTCAGGCGCGCGGCACTGCAGCGGTGCCGCGCGGGCGGCCCCTGCGCCGGGCGACCCTGCAGGCCGCGCGCGTGGCTCGCGGCACTGCAAGGGCGCCGCGCAGGCGGCCCCTGTGCCGCGGGGCCCGCGCGGCATGGCAGGGCGCCGCGCAGGCGGCCCCTGTGACGCGGGCCCCGCGCGGCATGGCAGGGCGCCGCGCGGGCGGCCCCTGTGCCGCGGGCCCCTGTGGCGCGTGTTTGCCGCGTGGAGCTGTGGGATCGCATCGGGACCTCCGTTTGGCGCACGGTTTTGAGGATTCTTCACAGGTGGGTTGGTTTTCTTCCGGAAGTATGGTATGCTCGTAATACTTCCGAATGCAAGGTATCGTAACCCCTTTTTACACTATACCTTTGTCTACTGACTGTTGGACAGCCGTGATATGTGAGGGTATATATCACTGGCTGAGTCATCAGATGAACAGATATCACTGGCTGAGCTACCAGATGGATATCTAC
Organism: Tillandsia fasciculata; assembly: GCA_029168755.2. NCBI lineage: Eukaryota > Viridiplantae > Streptophyta > Magnoliopsida > Poales > Bromeliaceae > Tillandsia > Tillandsia fasciculata. The sequence goes on along the minus strand of JAQOTM010000429.1, from coordinate 41,484 downwards.
CACTGGCTGAGATACCAGATGGGTACAAATCACTGGCTGAGTTACCAGATGAGCAGATACCACTGGCTGAGTTACCAGATGGACAGATACCACTGGCCGAGTCGCCAGAGGGGTATAAATCACTGGCTGAGCTACCAGATGGACAGATACCACTGGCCGAGTTACCAGATGGGTATATACCACTGGCTGAGTTACCAGATGGGTATATACCACTGGCTGAGTTACCAGATGGGTATATATCACTGGCTGAGTTACCAGATGAGTAAATAACACTGGCCGAGCTACCAGATGGATGTATAGCACTGGCTGAGTTACCAGATGAGTGAATACCACTGGCGGAGTTACCAGATGGACGAATATCACTGGCCGAGCTATCAGTTGAGTAAATACCACTGGCTGAGTTACCAGATGGATGAATACCACTGGCTGAGTTACCAGATGAGTAAATAACGCTGGCCGAGCTATCAGTTGAGTAAATACCACTGGCTGAGTTACCAGATGAGTAAATAACACTGGCCGAGCTACCAGATGGATAAGTATCACTGGTTGAGTTACCAGATGAGTGAATACCACTGGCGGAGTTACCAGATGGACGAATATCACTGGCCGAGCTATCAGTTGAGTAAATACCACTGGCTGAGTTACCAGATGGATGAATACCACTGGCTGAGTTACCAGATGAGTAAATAACGCTGGCCGAGCTATCAGTTGAGTAAATACCACTGGCTGAGTTACCAGATGAGTAAATAACACTGGCCGAGCTACCAGATGGATAAGTATCACTGGTTGAGTTACCAGATGAGTGAATACCACTGGCAGAGTTACCAGATGTCTATATGCCCCTGGCCAAGTCACCAGGTGGGTATTTGCCCTGGCTGAGTTACCAGGTGGTTACTTGGATGAAACGGAGACGACTTTTTAATGTCATGTGAAAGTTCAGCATTTCCAGTGCGGGGGCGGAAACTATGAGCGGCTATGCCTATAACCTGTTCTCGTTTGATAGGGTTGTAGATGACAGTCGTTCAGAACTTCCAGGCCTCCCGTAAGGGAGATTGAGAACTTTCTCTGCATTGCATTGAAACACATAGTGGTAGATTCTTTTCCAGCATAAATATTTATCTACCTATCTATCTATCTATCTGTTTTGGTCTCCAGCGGACTCGGTGGGCATACCACGGGTTTTGGCGTCGGTACCCACTGAGATCTGCCTGTGGCAGTAGATCTCACCCCCGCTGTGATGACAGGTGTTCCTGAGGTGATCGTTCCAGGTTTGGCTCGTTCGGAGTTTTCTGACCGGGGTAAGGAGCGTGGCCGACTAGTTCCTACCCGAGTCTGTGGAGTCTGTGTTAGAGTCACTTGTACTTTTGGTTTCCACTTTTGTACCTTTGTTTTGGGGAGTAGTGAACTTGTGTACTTGGACTTTATCACTTAGTGTTTTAGCTACTTCTTTTATGTTTAGCTTCCTTACAGCTCTGATACTTGTGTAGCTTTTGAGCTCCTTTGCAGGTTAGACGCTTCGTCTGTACGGCAGTTTCCGTACAGACGGCGGATCTGTTGGCGAGCCCGGGTCGCAGTTCGACCCCGGGGCGTGACAGTTTCAGTGGCTCATGTTCACCCTTGTTTCAGGTCTGAGCTTGGGTTGATCTGAAGTGTGCCAATTCGAGGCTTGAGCATTTGGTGTGGTGTTGCTCCGGCGACTCTCCGGCCATTCTCCGGCCAACTTCAGGTGAGCACAACAATCTCCTGTGGTTAGTAAACATTATGCTCAGGTTAAGTCCCTAGTTGATTTAATAAATTATTATTGTAGCTAAGTCGCTGTTGGACCCTAATTAATTATGGGCCAACTTTGTAATTGGGCCTCGTGCAAGCCCAAACCAGTGAGCACGGGCTTTGTCGCGTCGAAACCTACGCGCTGAAACTTACGGCACTGTCTAAAGCTTCCTGGTTTGGAAGAACGAGTGAAAACAACGGTTAAAAAGGTGTATTTATAATAATATTTCGATAGAGGAAATTATGTTGTGGTCCCTGTTTGCCCGAACATCAAAATTATGATGTTTAGGGACAGCAGGTGTAGTTGGACGATATTTGGATATTTTTAGACCGTTGGCGGGTCATGATTGGAGGTTCATTGGATTTTCGGGAATTTCGGTTTAAGCCTAGTTTCGGCTAAGTTCCCCGTATTAGCGACATGTTAGTGTAGTGTTGTCGGGATGGATATGAGTGAGTCTAGTTCTGACTTCAGTTTCTATTCAGGGCCCAGCTGTTCAGCACCAGCCGCCCAGTAGTCTAGTGAGAGCTCGGGATCAGCCTACATTCAGGTGGGTTTTTATTTGGAGACTTAGCATGGCTTTTCCGATACTTGTAACTAACTATATTTGTGCGTTTAACTATGGTATTGTGGATAGTCTCTATGGTTCTTGTTATTTGTCATATGTGGATGATAGTCTCTATGGTTCTCGCTTCGTGATTATGTACGGTATTCTTGGTTACTATGCTCGAGGCTGCAGCACGCGCACCCGCGGTTTGGCCACCGCAAAGGGTGCGCTTTTTCGGAAAAGTGGTCTATGACCCGTGTAAACCCACGAGGTGACATAGTGGGGGCCCCCGTAGGTGGGGGGTTTGAGGCGCCAAGGTGTGAGCGGTGCGACCCGTCGGGGTAGGTGCTTGACGTGGTTTACCGAGGTAGGTGCTCGGTTGGTGTGCCGGGGCAGGTGCCCGGATTTGGTTATGCAGGTTACCGAGGTAGGTGCTCGGTTGGTGTGCCGGGGCAGGTGTCCCGATTTGTTTATGCAGGGGTCCGTGTTTTATTGTTCCCTCTTGGGAGGGTGGTTCCTCCGGATAGTTTTACGGTTGGACTTTATTACTTTTCCTGCTTTCCTTATTATTATCGTGTCGCTGACTTCCCACTCCGTGACAGGTTCCTTCACGGGTGAGGGCTAGGCGACGGTGAGGCCGGGACAAGAGCTTTTCGGGTCCGTGGGGACCCTAGACTGTATTTCTCTCTTTTCCTTCGCATTTCATTTGAGACTGTAGGCTACTGTGTGGTTCTCGATACCCTCGTGGGGTCGGTGTGGATGTCGGTGCTTTACTTTCTAGATATGAGGATGTTAAGTTTTGATTTCTATCTCTGGTCGGCCGTTTTCAAAAAGAAAAAGAAAAACAAAGAAAAATAATTGCGAAAATCGTTTTCAAAGTCTGGGTGTCGTGTGGACACCGTTTTCAAAACCTTGTGGATTTATAGGTTTCGCAAACGGATTTCAAAACCTGAGTGTCGTGTGGGCATTGTTTTAAAAACACTGTGGATTTATCCTTTCTAGTTGATCGGCCTTGAGAATTGTTCAGTTCTGTGTGTGCATGTTTGTTTAGAAACTTTTGTGATTAAATAAACGACTGTGATTGAATATTGTATTAGCCGCGACGCCGTGCATATACAGAGGAGACTCTGTCCGTTTGTAGGGTGATTCTGTGTATGCGGCGGGTCTGGGCACGCACCGGGGAAGAAGGACTTTCAAAAAAAAATTATAGACAAAATACATACCTTTTTGTGACTCGTTTCCGCTGAAAGAAACCCCCGGGGCATGACACATGAGGGTACTAATCTTGTAAAAATTCAAAAGCTCCAGATGCTTACAAGTCAATTTGACTCTATTCATATGGAAGAGCATGAATTGTTTACAGATTATTACACTAGACTTCAAGATGTAATCAATACTTGTGCTAATTTAGGAGAAAAGATCCCGGAGTCAAAAATTGTAAGAAAGGTACTTCGGACTCTTCCGGAACGGTTTAGGGCAAAGGTTGCCGCTATTGAAACCGTTAGTCATCCGGATGAGATGAGAATAGAGGAATTAGTAGGTGCGTTGCAAACTTATGAGATGACTTTTCCTACTAATCAAGTTTCTTCCAAGTCTTCTTCTAAGCTTACAGGTATTGCATTTAAATCAACAAAGGAAGAAGATGGCGAATCAAGTTCCGACGATGAAATCTCTTTAGCCGACTTCGAAGAACACTTGGCGCGGATCGTAAAGAAATTTCGTTGGAAGTTTTGGAAGAATCGAACCGATGGATCTTCATCCACGAAACCATCTAAAGGATCATCGGGTTCTAAATCCTCTAAACTCAAAGGCGTTGCAAAACCTTCTAAAGAAAAAGAAAAAGATGATTTCGAAGGGGAAATCCAATGTTATCGATGCCAAGGCTACGACCATATTTCAACGGATTGTCCTTCTAAGAAATCATATAAGAAGAAGGCTTTGCAAGCGAAAACTTGGGACGATTCTACTTCCGATGAATCGACCTCAAGTAAAGAGGAAAAGAAAAAAGTTGTTGCCTTTCATGCCTCTCAAATTCCCTCTTCTAATGTTTGCTTATCATCTTTAATCACTGACTCTATTCCTTTGATTTTGCATGAAACATCAACATCCGATGGAGAGTCATCAATTGAGGGGGAGTCGGACGAAGAAGAACTCGTTGAGGCATATCAACAACTTCTTGCGGAATCTAAGAAGATGGCCAAGCATATCAAGAAGTTGAGGAAGCAACGACTTGAGGTTCAAGACGAGAATCAAGCTTTAAAGATCAAACTTCATGATCTCGAGGAGGAACAAGGACTTTTATTGAATAATAATAATATCCTCCAAGAAAAGCTAAACCAATCGGAGACGAACGCTAAATCATATATGGACAAGATTGGTTTTCTAGAAAAGCAGTTTGAGAAAATTCATATCACCAACCAAGCCTTGACTAAGCAAGTCCATCAACTTAAATCCGACATACAAAGGATTTCAACCGGTTCGAAGAAACTTGATTGTATGTCCGGATTAGGTCAAACAAGCAAGGTTGGTTTGGGATTTAAAAAGAACCAAACTGTGAAGGCTTCAAGTTCCACAACTAACTTGAGAGGAAGAACTTGTCACCAATGTGGACTTGAAGGACACTTGATGAAGACGTGCCCGAAAAAGAGAAAGAAAAATTCTTCGGCAACTTCATCTACGGAGTGGACTCAACGGAATCAAAAGACACATCAAGTCAAAGGAGTTCACTCAACCCACCAAAGGTCTGAGCCACAACATCAATCATTCAAGTGGATCATTGCGTCGCAAAGACCTAAGGTGGACCAACAGTCAAAGCTATCATTTCCCGGCCACAACGAATCAAGACAACCCAAGATCCGACGATTTTGGATTCGAAAAGGTGATATCTTTCCTTGTCTTAAGTTCTAATTAGCTTATGACTGTATGTAATGCTTTGATTGGTTATCCTTTCATATTTTTCTTAATCTTTGCATTACATGTTTTCAATGCTCTTTGTTTTTATGCTTTGTTTTTGAACAAAAGGGTTTTAACGAACAAGTGCATTGAATAAAAAGGGTTTCACGTTCATTCACTCCAATTTAATCTTATATGAATTATCAACTTTACTCCATAATCATAATTCTTGAAGATACTTCATTATAGGAGTTTTTGATAATTATATTCATCAAATTTTAGTCATCTTGTGTGATCTTTAGATGCTTAAACTATCTCGGTTGTGTGAATTCATTGTGATAAACATGTGACAACCGATAGACTAAAATTTGGAATTTAATTCTTTCACATAAGAGATTGCATTTTTGCAAGAGGTAATAAATGAGTTCTAAAAGATGTGGAAAGAGTTACATCCGAAATGAGTGTGAAAACTACCACCACATGTTAGAAAGAGTTGCCACCCCGGTCGTCCGGATTGTGTGTGAAGCTACCACGTGTTTTGAATGCTAGGAAAATATTTTTGAAATTTTTTAGTTAAAGCATTCGGAGATTTAAATTCAAAGTTCTTATTTTGAACAATCTCCTGGTTGGTATAAGGTGGGATAGTTAAAAGATGCTCAAAGAGCCACCCTTAGGTATTTTAGTGCTTATCTCAAATTTGAAAGGGTAGATATCAAAATTGATGTCATTTGGAAATCTCTGTAAGTCATCTTTGCAAATCCGTTACATCTTGATAGAGTTTGGATCTCAACATTATTTTTGATGACTTATGTTTGACGAATATAACATGAAAAAGGTTTATAATGTCTTATCTTTGTTTTTCATGACTTAGGAGTAAATCTTTTTAATTTTTGTGAAATTAATTGGATTGAATGACATCTATGTGAATTCATTGTTGTTTAAAGCACTTAAATTGATTTCTTGATGGAATACAAATCGGTATTTGAAAAGATTTCAAAATTTGGAGCTTTTTGGCTCTGGTGTACCGGTACCTGATGTTTAGTACCGGAACCATGATTCCGGATCAAGAAAACCCAATCCGGATGCCGAACAGGAAAATTCCCTGTTTTTCACTTGAGTACCGGTACTCCATTTTCAGTACCGGAACTAAAATTGCGGATCCAGATCACCCATGTTTTCAATCCGGAACCCGGACGAAGGATTTTCAGGAATTGCACTGCGTACCGGTACGCGACTTATTAGTACCAGTACTAGATCTGGATTTCCTTATATTCCGGAACTCATAAGGTTTATTTCATCTCTCCCATTTCAAAACTCTCCCTCTCTCTCTCTAAAACATCTCTAAAGGGTTTTTCACAAAGATCAAGAGATTTGTTGCTTGGATTTGTAAGTTTTTTCATTAATCTTGCTTTCTTTTGCTTCAAAACCCTAGTTTTTAGGTTTTGAAGTTTTATTTAGGGATTTTTGAGTAGATCTTTACTTCAAATGAAATCTCTTGCATAAATTATCCTTAATTCATGTTTAGAACATAATTGGTTCCTCTCTATGTAATTAGATTCATATTTTCATGCTTATATGATTGAATCTAACATTTACATATGTTCTTAACATAGAAAAAAATTGAGAATTAGGGCTTTTAATGTAAATGGTTTTTAAATGATGAATCATCAATTGTGACATGTTTAGAATGTTTCTTAGACATGTTTAAGCCTTCCTATACGATCAAATCATAGTGCATTGTGTTCTTTGTAGGAAATGGCATTTTCATGGCTACTTGCACTTGTGATCTTAATGGCCACTGGAAGTGGACGTGGTCGTGATTCTGGAAAGAAAAAGACTACTAAATGATCACGCAATGAAGGTTCGACTAGCTCAGAATCTGAACATTCCTCAGAATATGAAGAAGAATCTGTTCAAGGAAAGGGAAAAGCACCTATGGCTCCAAGGAAAAAGAAGGGTGCGGATTCTCCTCCGCCTAGAAGTACCGGTGGACCGGTAATACGCGAGCGCTCTCAACGGAGATCAAATGTTGATGAAAGTGAACAGCATGTGAGTGCAAAACACCGTGCTAGATTTGCAAACCGTACATGCATTGGAGAGCGACACGTGAATTTTAACGAGCTATGTCGTGAGGTGCCAGACTTTGCAAGGCTTTTGGAACGAAGTCATATTCGGCCACTTGGCAGAGTTCAACCTAAGATGGGTTTTTGTGTGGAGATCATCAGGGAGTTCTACATGAGAGCTAACATACTTCAAAAAGACCATGACACGGGAGCCTTCGTCATTGAAACAATAGTTAGAGACGTCAAGTTTGACATTACTCCAGCAGTAATTGGTGCAAATCTTGGATTAGCTGTTGACACTTCTGGTCTTTATTACACTGATGGTGACTTCCGACATGACACCCATTGGGACATCGTTGTGGACTCAATTTGCAAGTCAGGGACGCACACTAATAGGTCATATGTTGATTCAAAGGACCTAAAACCAGAGTATCATATTTTGTCCTTAATTGTATGTTACAACCTATTGCCCACAATGGGGACCAAAAGGATTTGATGGGATCGATTGCTACTTCTCTTTTTCCTTGGTCACCCGGAGAGTGCAAATGGAATTAACATCAACATTCCATTTCTTATTTGGCAGCAAATGGTACATGTCATTGAGGGAACAAGGCAACGTGACCTTCTACCGTATCCAATCTTGATTACTCGAATTGTGGAAGATCACGGAGTTGACATTTCTTGTACCAAATATGATTACGGCTTGGGGGCAATTGATGGAATCACTTTAGCCAAGTCAATTAGCACTTTGAAGACATTTGGGCATACAAAGGGGTATGCAAGTGAAGCGACTCCGAGTGCACCACCTCGTCAAGAATCTCCTGAACCAGATGAGGTAGTAACACTTCAAACTTTGCATCGGGATGATCGCTCTTTAAAGAAAAGGATGGAGCAAGGCTTCAAGAAACTTGAGGATGGTTTAAAGAAGATCTTCGATATCCTTGGGTGCAAACATGATGATGTGGTCACTGGAGCAACTGCACCGAGTACATCACATGGACCTACATCACATGAGGACGATGATGATTCAGATGAGGATGAGTGACTTCTTACTTCTTGCTTTTGGTTTTTCAGTTTCTTTTCACTTTGAGATGAGCAAGAACTTTAATTGTCTTGTAACTAAGAACTTATCCTTCTAGTATTTTTCTTTTTGTCTACATTAACTGTTTGACAATTTGTGACAAAAAGGGGGAGAACGAAAATGATGGACATATCATAAAGGGGGAGAACAGAACAAATATGAGGGGAGAACAGTGAGAACAGAGATGATGCTCAAGATAGGGGGAGATAAAGAAAAGATTGAGGAAAAGAGCCGGAAAAATAAAAGAACCAAAAGGAAGACGAATCAAATGTAGGATTTTAATTTCTAACGACTAACGTTTGATTTTGTTTGGAGTTTTTGTTTTGCAGGAATTACATCACTTTAAGACTCCAAGTCCTAAGCCATAGAGTATGTTCTAGGACTGTTTGGTTCAAATGTAATTTGTATTTATTGGATCTTTCACGCAAAGAAAATCAATATTTTGGTGATGACATTGAATTTCGATTTTTTGGTTTAAGATGAGTGACTTGAGCATTTTTATGTATTTTTGGATTTTGTCACGAAATTGACAAAGGGGGAGATTGTTACAGCTTTTTGTGTTGGCATAATTTGTGAGTTGAGTCGGAGTCTTAAAGGGATCAAATTGTCAAATCAGCTTTCGAAGACTCATTGAAGATTCAACATGAGCTCAAGATAACTCTCAGGTATGATAAATTAAATCATGGTGATTAAAGTTTATTTTATAATCATTGGAATCAGGAAATTATTGAAACTCGGTTTAGACTTGGTTTTAGGAACTTGGTTTTAACTTACAACTTATTTTAAGTTTGGATTCAGGTACTTGGACTGTTTTGGATAAAGCTTATCTTGAAAAAACCTGTTTTTACATTTAGTACCGGAACCACACTTTGAGTTCCTCAAACCCGACATAGAATTTTCTGTAATTTGCATTGAGTACCGGAACACAGACTTGCGTACCGGAACACAATAGAAAAATCTGTATTTTGTATCATTGAGTACCGGAACACAATATTTGGTACCGGTACACAATGTCATCTCGGGAAAAGTTTCCTAAACCGACTCTAATTTGTTTCCAAGGGTTATAAATAGACACTTAGGGTTTCTCGATACTTACCGATCAATTCAGAAACACTCGAGAGCAACCCTAGAGGCTGGTTTTTATCTTTCTTCTCTTTAGCCTCTTTTAGGTCAATTCGACGGCTTTTCAAGATCTATCTTTTGTCGAATTGATCTAGACTTTGCTTAGAAATTCTTTCTACGGTTCTTCAATGATAATCTAAGCAAAGGATCACCATCGAAGCCAATATTCTGTATCGGCTGAGTTGCGTCGTGGATTCGACGTAGCACCGTGGATTCGGTGTGTTGAAGGTGTTTCGTGGATTCGAAACGTGTGCTCGTGGATTCGAGTGGCGTTCGTGGATTCGGACGTGTGCAGTGGACGTGCAATCGGTGGAGCGCAAGGTCCGAAGAACTTGAATGAGGGGTTAGAGTCCGTGGAGTCGGTAATCACCTTGTTATTCTTCAATTCTTAGTGGATTGTTATGCGTGTTGGTCCCGTGGTTTTTCTCCTGGATTGGAGTTTCCACGTAAATCACGGTGTGTTTTTTTATTTTCCGCATTGGTTTTTATTTTGCATTGAGATTGGTTTTTGAGTATTACACCTATTCACCCGCCCCTCTAGTTGTTTGATAGTACCTATTTAGATCCTTGTGGATCCATATATTAAAAACCTACAACATATACAAATTCACCCCGCGAACGGACGGAGGCTCCTTTGTATATGCACGGCGTCACAACCACAATACATACTTTAATTACACAGTCACGTTGAGAGTCAAAGGGGAATTACAACTCATAACAACTATTAACACCATCACGGTATTGAACTAGAATAAAGCCATAAGTTTGTCAAATCGGTGTCCACATGCCACCCGGTTTTAAAAACATTTTCGCAAATCTCTTTTAGGCGGCAACGTAACTTTGAAAGGATAAATCCACGGGTTTAAAAGTAGTGCCCACACGACACTCAGTTTTGAAACCATTTTCGCAATCATTTTTTCACGTGAAAACATGTCGCATGCAATACTAATAGAATCCTATCAAAGATGGTTCAGAACTAAGACCAGAATTCAATCCAACATCCACATAGTCTCACATTAAAGGCAATCACGAAACTCGCTAATGAAATAATCAAAATAATTCTAAAGTAACAAAGAGAGGTGTCACTAGCCCCATACGGGTTAAACTCCTTTGTTCGCAGCCTCACCGTCGTCCCGGGTCCTACCTCGACCTAACCTGTCACATTGTGGGAAGTCAGTGACAAGAAGAGTAGATATAAATAAGTACAAGGCGGTAAATAAAGGCAAACCGATAAACCCGAGCATCCAACTTCCCCTCATGAATCCCTCGCATTCCCTAGCATTGGTTGAGTTTGCGTACAACAACAGCTATCAAGCGAGCATTCAGATGGCTCCGTTTGAGGCGTTGTATGGACGCAAGTGTCGGTCACCTTTGTATTGGAGTGACGTGGGTGAGAGGAGGACTTTGGGACCGGATATACTGTTGGAGGCAGAGGTGAAAGTCAGATTAGTTCGCCGACATCTTGAGATAGCCCAGAGTCGCCAGAGGAGCTACGCTGATACTCGGCGGCGAGACCTAGAGTTTCAGATTGATGATCATGTCTTTTTGAAGGTCTCGCCTTCGAAAGGGGTCAGGAGATTCGGAGTTCGGGGGAAGCTCAGTCCCCGCTTTATTGGACCCTTCGAGGTACTTGAGAGGATTGGCCCTGTGGCTTATAGAGTTTCTCTTCCACCTCGCCTGGCCGGAGTTCATGATGTCTTCCACGTCTCGGCTTTGAGGAGATATGTTTTTGACCCCTCGCACGTGATGGACTTCACTTCTTTGGAGATCGGAGAGGATCTTGGGTACGAGGAGCGCCCGTTGCGAATTCTCGCTCAAGAGGTGAGAGAATTGCGCAACCGGGCCATTCCGTATGTGAAGGTTTTGTAGAGCAATCACGAGGAGCGGGAGGCTACTTGGGAGCTGGCGACGGTGATGCGGGATACCTATCCTTTTCTGTTCGAGACTTCTGGTTGAGGTACGTCTGTTTGTTTCTTGTTTCGGGGACGAAACTCCCTTTCAGTGGGGGAGGATGTGGTGGCCCAGATTTCCAGGCAGCTTTTTCTAGTGAATCCATTATTTAGAACACCTACTGTTGGTGTGTCTGGCCCATTGTGCATCAAGGGGATGCTACAGATGGACCCTGTGAGATATCTACTGCTGCGTTGGTCTTCGGCTGTGTTTGCCGAAATTTTGAAAAGGTTTTTGGCCAAACAGAGGTTGGAAATGGATTCAGCACGGAAAAATGCTTGAAAACGGCTATTTTCTTGTTAAATTCTGAGTCCGGATGCCCAAAAATGGACTCCCGGAAGTTTTTGTTGAATTTCGGTGCATGGGAGGGGCCGTGGACCGCCGGCTGCCACGTGGCAGCCCAGGATTGGCCGGTCCGCAGCGCTCGGTCCACAGAGTGTCGCGGCTGGGTGCACGGACCCGGCGCATGACACGTGGCGCCGCCTGATTGGCGGGCCCGTGAGGCGCGGTCTACAGAATTTGCGCAGCGGTGCATGGACCGGGGCGGGGGGACGCGTGGCATCCCTCGGTTGGTCGGTGCACTCGGCGCGGTCCACGGAACCTGAATTGGGTGCGTGGACCAGGTGCACGGGACACGTGTCGTCACGCCATTCGCGGGCTCACGAGGCGCGGCGCACCGGGTCGCGGTCGGGCGCCTCGGGGCGCGTGCGTGGCAGGCGGCCAGTGCGGCGCCTGCCCGCACGTGTGACCGCGACAGTGGCAGGGCCACGTGTTGCCCTGCCACTGGCGGGCGGCACCTACCCGTTTGACCGGGTAGGTGCCACGTGGCGACAGCCCGCGTGCCCCGCACAGCTGTTTGCTGTGCGAGACACGCGTCGCGCCTCGGGAGGGCCACGTGGCCGCTCCCGGCGCGCCCCGCACAGCTGTTTGCTGTGCGGGTGACGTGGCCACACCAGGTTCTTCCGGGCGGCTACAGTATTTTGCCCTTGCGCCCGGATTCGGGCGCCCGAAAGTTCGGGTGCGCCCGAATCTTGGGATAAATCGGGAATTTTCCCATTTGTTTCCTGCGGCCTATAAATAGCCCGAGCGGCGTTCTTTTGCTTCTTTTTGGCATTTCCGAGCTTCAAACTGGCAAGAGTCCTTCACCAAAGTTGTTCCTCACGCAGTGAAGCTTCCATCTGCAGAGTTTGGGGATTTTTGGGGGCACGCTTTTCGAGATTCTCATTTTCTTGGCTCGGCGCGACACTCTTTCTTCGGTGCTTCTTCCGTCGCTCTTCGGTGTACGAGCTCTCCCGACCTACTCCGACCATATTTTAGAGCGATTTCTTCGCTGCTGGATCCGCGACAGGTGAGGCTACGATTTTGGTTTCTCGCACATTTTCTGGTTTCGCGTTTTTCGAGGCATTTTCTCATGCTCACTGGGACCCTTCTTGCTGTGAGATTTTCGTGAGGGCATCACCTTCTTTTGAGGAGATCTCCGCGCACAAGCCTCGGATCAGGACGTGCTTATAGACTTTTTTCATCTACTCGACGCAAGGATCATCGTGGTATTTTTTTTGGAATTTCTTGAGGCCATCCCGGAGGTATACATCTTCCTTTTTATCTGTACAAGATTTTACAGTTATGTGGTTGTATGTTTTCGCGCGCCCGTATAACTTGGCCTACGGGGCTCCGATTTGGGCGTGCAGGTACTTGTTTCGAAGCTATCGACGCGTAGAACGCAGGGATATTTTATCTGGAATTTATTGAGCACTTTCAGCAGGTGAAATATTTGCTTCTTTGCAGCTGAAAATTCAGCGTTGTGATTTTGGGCAGATTTTGGGATTTGTGTATAACTGTAGCACTATGTTGTACCCAGGAGGGATTGTGGACTGTGCTGGACTTATTGGACGTTGAGTTGTTGTTTTCTGGTATTATCAGTTGTAGGACTTGGACAGATCAGCGCAGCAGGTGGGTGACCTCTTTTTCAAGATCAACGGACTGTGTACTAATTCTAGCTTTAGGGACTTGCATATTTTGATGTATTATGTACAGCATGCTAGAATGTAAGAAGTGATGATCCTGTGATTATTTTCTTCCCTAAGCTGTTGGTTATTATTATCTTGCTCCCTACAAGCTGTTGTTTATTATTATCTTGGAACTTGACCTAGCACCACTGCCATATGTTGCATGTTCAGCCAGACTGTAGAAAACCTCAACTTGGGCTAGGTTTTTATTGCTCTAGACATTCCCACATCACTATTCTGTATATCACTCTGGACTTAGAGTTTTCCTAGCCCAAGTAGTGGGCAGAGAGGTCGGATTATTGTGGGATGCATTTACACTCATGTCTGGGGACCGAGTGGAGTTGTTAGCAGTCTGTAGACCAGGTTTCTTTGGGAGAGTGACTTTGGTTGTAGATCTGGGATCTGGAGAGCTTTTTGAGTGACAGTGGGTCTCGGCTGTGCAGTTTTCCAGCCTGTGAGTGAGACAGTGTTCCTTTGGTTACAGCCGATCTTGTTGATCGAGGATTTGGATTATAGCCTGCATGAGCCACATTTGAGCTCGACAGAGATGCGCGGATACTTTACTCGTTGGGGTCGCGCCCCTCGAGTGCCACTCCGGAGTTGGGCCTGTTCTTCTATCGCAACTTGTCGACGCATTCGTCCCTTTGGCTGGGCCAGTTAGTGGCAGTCACGGATGCCGTCCCTCTGGCTGGGCCAGTTAGTGGCAGTCACGGACGCCCTACATAAGTCCGGTCCCCCGGGACGTGACGGCAGTAGGTAGGCGCAGGTTTGACTGGACCCTATGAGGCAGTCAGTTTAGATTGGGTGATTTGAGTCGAGGGCTAGTTGTAGCATCATGATCTTTCTGTTCCACTTTTGAGCATCTAGTTAGAGGCATAGTAGCTGTAGAGTTTACTTTATCAGCTTTTCCTTCCGCACTGCATATGTTACTTTTTGCCTCTAGTAGACTTAGTGGGCAGACCGTCGGGCTTGTTGGCGGCACCCACTGAGAACTACTTGGGATGTAGTTCTCACACCCGTCGTGGTGTCTTTTCCCCAGGGACTTCTTCTCCTCCTGTTCCTGCCGCACCTGTTGCTGACCCGACTGATCGAGGTAAGGGAGTCGCGAGATAGATCCCTACCAGTTGTCGCCCTGAGAGTAGGTGTACCTCCTTACTTTTGAGAGTTCATGTTGAGTGATCTTGTAGTGAGGATTGAGTTGTACTCTTCTTATTTTGAGAGATATTTGTATTTTGGTGAGGATTCTGGTTGTATTTTCCTAGAGTTGTATTTACTTTATTCAGCATTTACTTTTCGGCTCTGATATCTGTATAGTATAGATGTTTCTTTTGCAGGGTAGTCGCTACGTCTATACGGGGCTTCCCGTATGGGCGGCGGATCTGTTGGCGAGCCCAGGTCGCAGTTTCGACCCCGGGGCGTGACAGATTAGAGTGGTATCAGAGCCTAGGTGTAGGTCATTGTGGACTTAGAAACCCTAGGCTTGTGGTTAGACCCTAGGATGACTTACGTGAGAGCCGTAACCTTTTAGCGAGAGTCTTGATTGGGGTTCTAACTCTCCCAGTGGATGGGATGAGTGATCGACATGTCTTTCTTCGGTGGCAACTATGTTGGCTGCAGACAACATAGTGCTACGGGAAGGGCGACATGCCTTTGACTTTCGCTGGATTGGGTCGTGTTTTGTTGGGGGTTCTGACTGTTCTCCTTTTTCCCCGCAGGTGAGTGATGCCTCCGCGACGCAGGATGTCAACGCGCTCGCAGCCTTCTTCTTCTGTGTCCGAGCAGGAGGACTCGGGACAGGGGCATCAGAGTGAGGTGCAGGAGCTCCGTGCCCAGTTGGCACAGATGTCTGAGGCTGTTCAGCGCCAGGAGGAGACTTCTCAGCGTCAGGAGGAGACCTTGCGACGCCAGGAGGAGGCCTCCCAGCGCTAGGAGGAGGCTTCTCGGCGCCAGAAGGAGGCTTCTCGGCGCCAGGAGGAGGCCTTGGGACGGGTGATGCTTATGTTAGAGCAGAGGTTGCAGTCGGTGGTAGCACCCCCTGAGAGTTCGCCTGTGCCCTCTTCGCCAGCTGCGGCGCCCCCTGTGATTCCGTCAGCACCGGCAGTTCCTGTCGAGCCGGTTTCTTGAAGACCCCCGTCTGGGTCGACGGGACCTTTGACTTCTTCTGAGCAGCGTGCGGTGGTGGATCTGTTGATGAGGTTCCGCCAGTTCGATCCACCCCGTTTTTCTGGTTTGGGTGCTGAGCCGTAGGAGGCCGAGACTTGGGTTACGGCCATGGAGCGTCACTTTGAGAGTTTGTTCGTGGAGGATCGGTTTCGGGTCATCTTGGCAGCGCATTTTCTAGAGGGCAACGCCGAGGCTTGGTGGCGGCGTGTGCGACCCGCTGGTCCGCCTGGGACGCAGCTTCTCACCTGGGCGGAGTTTCGCAGTCTTCTTTTGGGGGCCTTCTTCCCTGAGAGTGTTCGTCAGAGATTGGAGGAGCAGCTGAGGAATCTCCGCCAGGGAGATCGGCCCGTGCATGTGTACATAGCCGAATTCAATCAGCTGTTGGCTAGTATGCCTCACGTGGCCAGGGATGAGGCTCACCGGATCTACATGTTTGAGCGGGGGCTGCGCCGGGACATTTATCAGCTTGTCCGCTCCCGCAGATTACAGACTTTAGAGGCCTCGATGGAGCAGGCGCTTTATGTTGAGTCTGGAGAGGCAGTCATGGCAGAGGTGGCTCCAGCCCCCGTAGTGATTCCTGGGGCGAAGCGCCCGGCGCCGGTGGATGAGGGGCAGTCGAGTCGGCAGGGACCCCCGAGACCTCCGCGATTCCATCCTCAGGGTCGTGGGCACCAGGGGCGCCAGAGATCGGGATCTTCTCGTCAGTCTTCACAGCAGCAGCAGCGTCGACCACCTCGGCAGCAGCAGCCTCAGCAGCAGCAGACTTCGCGGCAGTCCCGGCAGGATCGATGTGTCTTTTGTGGAGGGCCGCACTTACCGATTCATTGTCAGCAGAGGCACGACCGTTGCTTCCGTTGTGGACAGGCCGGTCACATTCAGAGCTCGTGCCCCAGAGCAGGTTCTCCAGCTCCTTCCACCGCTTCAGCACCTTCTCTTCCTCATCAGACGGCAGGGCCTTCTGTGGCCTATGGTAGGCCTGATCATGCTCCATCTTCCTCGCGACAGCCAGATCGACGACCACCAGCACCGAGCGGGCGTGTCTATGCCGCTCAGATAGAGGATGCTTCTGCCGCTGACCACGTCGTCGCAGGTATTATTTTGATTTCTGCAGTTCATACTCGAGCTCTTTTTGATACTGGCGTATCGCACTCATTTATTAGTAGAGCATTTGCATCCCTACATGGTATAGAGGTAGTTTCATTATCGCATGCATTAGAGGTTCAGATTCCAGACCATGCCTTGCATGTCGAGGAGTATTGTAGGGATTGCCCTGTACAGTTGGGACCCTGGGTCCTGCCAGCAGACCTGCTTGTCTTGCGGCAGCTCCAGGATTTCGACATGGTACTTGGCATGGATTGGTTAGCTCGGTATTTCGCCACCATTGACTGCAAAGAGAGGACGGTGACCCTCCGTGAGCCTGGACAGGAGGAGTTCGTTTACAGAGGCTGCCAGAGTACCTTATTTGCGATGACTATTTCTTCGGCGAGAGCCCGGCGGATGATGAGTAGGGGTTGTACCCCCTTCCTGGCGACGATTGTAGAGGTGCCTACGGCGGCACTGGGACTCGAGGATATTCCTATTGTCCGCGAGTTCCCAGATGTGTTTCCCTCAAAGTTGTCGACCATGCCGCCGGAGAGGGAGATTGAGTTTGTGATTGATGTGGTTCCAGGAACTGCACCAATCTCGAAGGCACCTTATAGGATGGCACCTGCCGAGCTTAGAGAGCTGAAGGCCCAGTTGCAGGACTTGATGGATGTGGGCTTTGTGAGGCCCAGTGTACCTCCGTGGGGAGCGCCGGTTTTATTTGTGAAGAAGAAGGATGGGTCGCTTCGATTATGTGTGGACTACCGAGAGCTGAATAAAGTGACCATCCGGAACAAGTACCCCCTTCCACGGATTGATGATCTGTTTGATAAGTTGCAGGGAGCGTCTGTGTTCTCCAAGATTGATCTCCAGTCAGGTTACCACCAGCTGAGGGTGAGGGCCGAGGACATTCCCAAGACGACTTTTAGATCCCGGTACGGGCATTATGAGTTTACAGTTATGCCTTTTGGATTAACTAATGCCCCTGCAGCATTCATGGATTTAATGAACCGGGTATTTCAGCCGTACATGGATCGGTTTGTCGTTGTGTTTATTGACGACATTCTGATTTACTCCCGGAGTGATTTGGAGCATGAGGAGCACTTGAGAATAGTGCTGCAGCTTCTGCGAGAGAAGAAGCTGTATGCCAAGTTTAAAAAGTGCGAATTTTGGCTTCGGGAGGTTGCTTTTCTAGGCCACGTTGTTTCAGCCGCAGAAGTGGCAGTGGACCCGACGAAGATTGATGCTGTTCGGGATTGGCCTAGACCGACGACGGTTACTGAGGTCCGTAGCTTTTTGGGATTAGCAGGTTATTACCGTCGCTTTGTAGAGGGCTTTACGAAGCTCTCTACTCCCCTGACCAGTTTGACCAGGAAGGGGATAAAGTTTGTTTGGACTGAGCGGTGCCAGGAGAGCTTTGAGGAGCTGAAGAGGAGGTTGATCTCGGCACCAGTTCTAGCACTTCCAGTGATGGGCGATGGATTTGTGATCTACAGTGACGCCTCTCACAGCGGCTTGGGATGTGTTCTGATGCAGCATGGTAGGGTAATTGCTTATGCTTCACGGCAATTAAAGGATTATGAGAAGAATTACCCTACTCATGATTTGGAGCTTGCAGCCGTGGTGTTCGCGCTGAAGTTGTGGCGGCATTACCTCTACGGGGAGCACTGCGAGATTTACACTGATCATAAGAGCTTGAAATACTTGTTTACTCAAAAGGAGCTGAATTTGAGGCAACGCCGGTGGTTGGAGTTGTTAAAGGACCATGATGTGAGTATTCTTTATCACCCCGGCAAGGCCAATGTAGTGGCAGATGCTTTGAGTAGGAGGTCAGCGCAGAGCTTGAGCATGTTGATCACCCAGCAGGCACCGCTTGTGGAGCAGATGAGGCGTTTACAGATTGAGGTTGTATCCCCTGGGGTCTCTGCTAGACTCATGTCTATGGTCTTGCAGCCCACTCTGTTGGACAGGATTAGAGAGACACAGAGTGAGGACCCCCACTTGACTCGGATTAGATCGCAGATTCAGGCTGATCAGTTAGGGGATTTTGTAGTGGATAGCTCGGGAGTACTGCGGTACAGGGACCGAGTGTGTGTGCTTATGGACACTGAGCTCAGAGATCAGATTTTGAGGGAGGCCCATTATACACCTTATACCATCCATCCTGGAGGTACTAAGATGTATAAGGACCTCAAGGCACATTTTTGGTGGTCCGGAATGAAGCGGGATATTGGAAGATTCGTGGCTCATTGTTTAACTTGCCAGCAAGTGAAGGCAGAGTACCGTGTTCCTGCTGGCAAGTTGCAGAGTCTTCCAATTCCCGAGTGGAAGTGGGACCACATCACCATGGATTTCGTCACTGGACTACCGAGGGCGCAGAGTGGGGCCGATGCGATTTGGGTTATCGTGGATAGACTCACCAAGTCTACACACTTCTTGCCTGTTCAGATGACTTGGCCGTTGGAGCGACTTGCGCAGTTATATTTGGATGAGGTGGTTAGGCTGCACGGTGTACCCGCCTCGATTGTATCAGATAGGGACCCGAGGTTTGTATCACACTTCTGGGGGAGTCTTCAGTCAGCCTTGGGGACCCAGCTCCGATTTAGCACAGCATTCCACCCACAGACCGATGGACAGTGTAATAACCGCGGGTTTACTTCTCTTTTTGGTCTTACCAGAGAATTTATTTTGAACCGCTTTTCGGCTAAGGGGTCTGGGGTGCGATTTTTCTTTCATTGTTTTTGGGCAGGCCGTCGGGGCTCGCGGGTATTTTTAGAGAATAAAGCCCGCGAAACGAAGACCGGCGGCGCGATCGGATCTGATTTCCGACCCCGGGATCTCCCGGAATAAATTCCTGAAGTTTGTTGCAGTTCGAGTGTTCAGCACGTCTTCTTAGAGGTAAACCAGACCCGGGTTTAATTTAATTTAATTTAATTTAATTTAATTTAATCTAAGTTAATCTAATTTAATCTAATTTAATTTGGTTTAGGTTGGGTTATTTTAGTTGGACCTTGGGTTTAGACCCGACTGCGCCAAAACGGCTAATTAAGTAGGGGTTGGGGATTTAGGTTGGGAACCCCATTTCCTTTCTCTCTTACTTTGGCGTGCGTTGCCCCGAGCGTGGACGAAGAACGCCCTCCCCCAAAACCCTTCCTTGGATCGGCGTGGCACCCCGGCGAAGCGATCGAGGAGAGGGAAGAACGCCGCACGTTCCACTACCGGTACCGGGCACACAAGAACGGACGATCCCTCCTCTCCTAACCATCGTCATCCTAACCGAGGTGAGACGGGGTTTTACAGTCTCGTTTTTGGGTTCTTGATCGTCTCAATCGGCAAGGAGAGGGGCACAGGCGACGGATTCTCCGGAATCCGCCGCATGTGCGGAAAATCCCCTCCCCCAATCGGCGCTCCCGTGTGACCGCACGGGGACGGGCACGCGCCCAGCCCCGCGTGCGGGGGTGACCCGCACGGGGCCGGGCACGCGCCCAGCCCCACGTGCGGGGTGACCCGCACGGGGCCGGGCACGCGCCCAGGCCCGCGTGCGGGGTGACCCGCACGGGGCCGGGCCGCGCCCAGCCCCGCGTGCGGGGTGACCCGCACGGGGCCGGGCACGCGCCCAGCCCCGCGTGCGGGGTGACCCGCACTGGGCCGGGCCGCGCCCAGCCCCGCGTGCGCGGTGACCCGCACGGGGCCGGGCACGCGCCCAGCCCCGCGTGCGGGGTGACCCGCACGGGGCCGGGCACGTGCCCAGCCCCGCGTGCGGGGTGACCGCACGGGGCCGGGCGCGCGCCCAGCCCCGCGTGCGGGGGTGACCCGCACGGGGCCGGGCGCGCGCCCAGCCCCGCGTGCGGGGGTGACCCGCACGGGGCTGGGCACGCGCACAGCCCGTGTGCGGGCGGGGGTCCGCGAACCGGGACGGGCGGTTCGCCGGGTCTTCTTTGTTATTCGAGTCTGAGCGCTGATATTTCCCTCGCGGCAGGTGTGTGTTGGAGTCCGAGCGGGCGTACTAGGACGCGAGGGAGCCGAGCGTTGACCTTCCACTCGCGACAGGTGGGTTCTATTTCTAAGTCTTGGCATGTTATTCTATTATGTTGGACGGGGTCAACCATATGTGTTCTTGGGTTAAACATTGGAGGAAGGCATCAATTAAATTGCTGATAGTTTACAGTTCTTATGCCTGGATATATACATATACATGTCGTTTCGTTTACTGTTTCACATGGTTCGCATACATGTATGTATACGTTGTTTCATATATTGCTTCATATAGTTCTCATGCATGGATATGTATATGTTGGTTCACATGGTTCGCATACATGTATTTATATATGTTGTTTCATATGTGGTTTCATACGGTTCTCATGCGTGGATACATATATATTATTTTTCACGGTTACTGTGCTCGAGGCTGCAGCACGCGCACCCGCGGTTTGGCCACCGCGAAGGGTGCGCTTTTCCGGAAAAGCGGTCTATGACCCGTGTATACCCACGAGGTGACGTAGTGGGGCCCCTTATTAGTTGTGGGGTTTGAGGCACCGAGGTGCGAGCGGTGTGACCCGTCGGTTTAGTTGTCCGACGTGGTCGGGTTTTTGCAGGTACGGTATGTCACGCCCCGGGTGTAAACCAGAACCCGGGCCCGTCTACAGATCCGCCGTGCATGCGGTATTTCCCACATACACGAAGCGTCGGTAACCTGCTCAGATAAGAAATAATAATAAAAGAGCATAATAATAATCAGAGCTAAACTAAAACTACTGTATCTCAGACAGAAGCTGGAAGTAAAAGGTACAACAGTAAAATAAAATACAGATGTCTCTCCCAGCTCACCACTAGAATACAAACAGCTGGCAGAAGCCAGACCCAAAAAAAAAATAAACAAAAACTGTCTGAGAAGTCCAGGTACCCAAAATCTCCAGCTACAGCCCTCGGGTGGCTCTCTATCTAGTCCGCAATCTGCTTACCTCGATCAGTTGCTGACGGCCCAGCAACTCCCACAGAGGACTCTGCAAAACAAGGGGAAGAAGGAAACAAGAAAGACAATGGGGGTAAGTACTACTATAAACAGTAGCCTCCCCTAGTGGGTAAAGCCTCAGCTCAGATATGCCCACCAGGTGATCAGAGGCAAAAGGGGAAAGAAGAAGAAATGGGGGTGCAGATAAATGAAGCAACTGATAAAATGCTATCCCTAATATGCCTCTACATGACCAACCAATAAGGATGGAGAAAGTGATGCATCAGAATCAAGAAGCCTGTCAAAATGACCCAATCTGACAGCCAGTGAACACTGGCACTGCCTGCTCTGCTATCGAACTCAAGAAACCAGCATGGTGCCCGGCGCTCTGCACCGTGGAAAGCCTACTCCGGAGTGGCACTCGAGGGGAGCGACCCACACGAGTAAAGTATCACTATAACAAGCATCACTGTATCAAGTATCACTGTAACCACTGTCTCATAATAGCAAGACTGGATCATGACTATGATCAAAGTGGGAAACTCCGTCCACTAAAGAAAGCCCGATCCCCAAAACACCCAATCTGATGCAATAGTAACAACCCGGTCAACCACCCAAGATCCGTGGTCGCCGCAATACCCTGTCAAAAGCCCAACCTGTCCCAAATCCCCAATACCTGACTACACTGTCCAACACCCGCTCGAACCTGAGCGACTAAGCCGCAAGTCTATCAATAATAGGAGAAGAAAAGAATAAATGCATGGTTTCTCCTAAGTCAAGTCCCAAAAGATAGTATAGCAGTAAAAGATGACATAATTATGTGACTCGTTTAATCATGCATTGTCTCAATATTTTGTCCATTTTCCAAGAATAATCAGTTTAGAGAATAAAGGCTAAGGTGACAGTCACATATGAACAATCATCATTTTGCAGTCCTCAATTTATATTCTGCCCCTAAACATGCAGTCCAGAGTAATTAAGCGATTAAATCAAGTGATCATTCTAACAATAATTTTTCATGGATCAAGTAACCAATAATTTGCTCCCTAAAGCATGCAAGTCTACCAATTAACACATTTAGCATCATCAAATCAGGGGTACTCTGATATTCCTAGTGGGCATAACAAAGGAGAGGAGTACAACAACCACCCACCTGAAGTGCAACTGTCCAAGTCCGTACAGCTAGAAAATACCAAAACTCCAAATCCTTGCTCCCACAAATTCAGCACACCCGTAATACTCCTGGTACAATACAAAGTCCACTAATTACACTAGGCTCCCAAATATAGCACTTATAACCACATACAACCTCGAATTCTAAACTGTTAAATTATCACCTGCAGAAAGTGCCCAGAAAATTCCAATAAAAATATCACGGCGATCCTTGCGTCGATAGCTTCGCAACGGTACCTTGCACGCCCAAATCTGAGTTCGGTAAGTCAAGATAAAAATTCGGCAAGGGGGTACACTCATACAAAAATCTGTGCTAAAACTGTGCACTGTTCACTGAGAAAACAGTAATTTTCACCTCGAAATAAATCTCACAAAAATCCAATAAAAATACGAGCGCGTTCCTTGCGATCCGTAGATGAAAAAGTTGTATAAGCTCGTTTCCGTCTGACGCTCGTGCGCAAAGATATGGCCAAAATACCCCGCTGCTGTCAAGGAAGTCCACACAGAAAATGGGGTCACTGTTTGCCTCGGGATCCGTGCCAAAACCTCGAAACGGGAAAGTGCGACCAAAACGAAAGATGAAGTCCTACCTCTTAGGAGTCTGCCGGTGCAAGAATCACAGCAAAATGATCTCGGGGTAGCCCAGGGGAGCTAAAACACTATCGCTGCGCCGAAGAAGAACACTAGAAAGCAACGTCGCGCCGCACCGTAAAATGGGGAACCTCGGGATTCGTGCCTCCTAAAATCTTGAAACTTGGCAGGGAGATCAAGCACTTAGAGATGAAAAACTTTGCTTAAGGGAGCTCGGGCAGAGGAGGTGTGGTTTGGGAGAAAAAAGCCCAAAACAGAGGCTCGGGTTGGCTATTTATAGTGCAGGAGAAACAAATCCAAAAATTCCCAAATTGTCCAAGTTTCGGGCGCCCGAAATTTTTCGGGCGGCTACAGTAATGGGCCCGGCCCATTACTGTTCACGCCCGAAACCTTCTGGGCCGGCCACGTAGCCCAGTCCATCAAGTCCCTGGGCCCCGCTGCACCCGGTGCACCTGCGCCCGCAAATGGCGACGCGCCACGTGGCCCCCGGCGACCGTGCACCGCGCACGTCGCGCCGTGCACCGCGCACGTCGCCGTGTTCCCCGGTCACCTGCCCGCGTACGGCACCTGCCCCGGTCAACCACTCCACAAGTCGCGTGGACCGGGAGCACAGAACCGCACCAACCAACAGCCGCCACGTGGCACCGCCTGGTGCACGCGCGCCGCCGTGGACCGCGCGCCTGCCCGCGCGCCCGGACGCCTGCCCGCGCCGCGTGCCGCCGCCTGCCGCCTGCCCGAGGCCGCGCCGCCTCCCGCCGGCGCTGCCCGCCGCCGCCGGCGATCGCCGGAAGTACTGTTCCTGCGTGAACAGTACCCACAAGCTCAAAAACGACAAGCAAATAGTCCATTTTGACCGTTTTCGCGCGCTGATTCCAAAAACGACGTCCGTTTCGCCAAAATCCGCCTCTAAAATTTGCCGGAGGCTCCCGCAAACACCAAAAACTGCGAAACTTCCGGGAGCCCGCTTTTGGGCATCCGGACACAAAATTAAGCAAACAAAAAGCCAATCTCAAGCGTTTTTCCGCACTGAATCCAAATCCACCCTCCGTTTGGCCTAAATCCTTTTCTAAAATTCGGCAAAAGCAGCCGAAGGCCAATACAGCCAACCAAAGCTCACAGGGTCCATCTGTGGCATCCCTTTGATGCACCATGGGCCAGATACACCGTCAACAGGTGTTTGCACAGTGGATTCATGAGAAAAAGCTGCATGGGGGTTCAGGGGTCCTACATCCTCCCCCACTAAAAAAAGTTTCGTCCCCGAAACAAGGAAAACAGAACAGACGTACCTCAACCAGAAGTCTCGAATAAGAAAGGGTAGGCATCTTTCATCTCTGTCTCCAGCTCCCAAGTAGCCTCTCGCTCCTCATGATTGCTCCGCAATATCTTCGCATATGGAATGGCCCAATTGCGCAATTCGCTCACCTCGCGAGCAAGAATCCGCAACGGGTGTTCCTCGTAGACCAAGTCCTCGCCGATCTCCAACGAAGTGAAGTCAATCACGAGCGACG
This sequence comes from Tillandsia fasciculata, assembly GCA_029168755.2. Lineage (NCBI taxonomy): Eukaryota > Viridiplantae > Streptophyta > Magnoliopsida > Poales > Bromeliaceae > Tillandsia > Tillandsia fasciculata. Next base: position 16,586 of record JAQOTM010000429.1, on the reverse strand, counting down.
GATCAAAAACATATCTCCTCAAAGCTGAGACGTGGAAGACATCATGAACTCCGGCCAGGCGTGGGGGTAAGGCAACTCTGTATGCCACAGGACCAACTCTGTCAAGTACCTCAAAGGGTCCAATAAAGCGGGGACTGAGCTTTCCCCGTACTCCAAATCTCCGGACCCCTTTCGAGGGCGAGACCTTCAAGAAGACATGATCACCAACCTGAAACTCCAGGTCTCGCCGTCGAGTATCTGCGTAGCTCCTCTGACGACTCTGGGCTGTCTCAAGATGCCGGCGAATAATCCTGACTTTTTCCTCTGCCTCCAAAAGTAACTCCGGTCCCAAAGTCCTCCTCTCACCCACGTCACTCCAATATAAGGGAGACCGACACTTGCGTCCATACAACGCTTCAAACGGAGCCATCTGGATGCTCGCCTGATAGCTGTTGTTGTACGCGAACTCAACCAAAGATAAGTGCCGGTACCACCCTCCTCCAAAATCCATAACGCACGCTCTCAGCATATCCTCGAGGGTCTGTATGGTGCGTTCAGACTGTCCATCGGTCTGTGGGTGGAAAGCGGTGCTAAACCTGAGCTGAGTCCCCAATGCAGAATGCAAACTCCCCCAAAAGCGTGATACGAATCTCGGGTCTCGATCTGACACAATCGAAGCAGGTATGCCGTGAAGCCTCACTATCTCATCCAGATATAACTGTGCCAAATGCTCCAGTGACCAAGTCATCTGAACTGGTAAGAAGTGCGCCGACTTGGTGAGTCTGTCAACAATAACCCAGATCGCATCTGCCCCGCTCTGCGCCCTCGGCAATCCAGTGACGAAATCCATAGTGACGTGGTCCCATTTCCACTCGGGAATTGGAAGACTCTGCAACTTGCCAGCAGGGACGCGATGCTCTGCTTTCACTTGCTGGCAAGTTAAACAGTGAGCTACGAATCTCCCAATGTCCCGCTTCATTCCGGGCCACCAAAACTGTGCCTTGAGGTCCTTATACATCTTAGTACCTCCAGGGTGGACGGTATAAGGTGTATAGTGGGCCTCCCTCAAAATCTGATCTCTAATCTCCTGATCCATAGGCACACACACTCGGTCCCTGTACCGCAGTACTCCCGAGCTATCCACAGAAAAATCCCCTGTCTGATCCGCCTGAAGCTGCGTCCTGATCCTCGTCAAGTGGGGGTCCTCACTCTGAGTGTCCCTGATCCTCTCCAACAGAGTGGGTTGCAAGACCATAGACATGAGTCTAGCAGAGACCCCAGGGGATACTACCTCCAGCTGTAATCGCCTCATCTGCTCGACCAACGGCGCCTGCTGCGAAATCAATAAGCTCAGACTCGTCCTCCTGCTCAAAGCATCCGCCACAACATTGGCCTTGCCGGGATGGTAAAGGATACTCAGATCATAATCCTTTAACAGCTCCAACCACCGGCGTTGCCTCAAATTCAGCTCCTTTTGGGTGAACAGATACTTCAAGCTCTTGTGATCAGTATAAATCTCGCAATGCTCACCATACAAGTAATGCCGCCACAGCTTCAGAGCAAACACCACCGCTGCCAGCTCAAGATCATGAGTAGGGTAGTTTTTCTCATAGTCCTTTAATTGCCGCGAAGCATAGGCAATCACCCTACCCTGCTGCATCAACACACACCCCAGACCACTATGTGAGGCATCACTGTAAATCACAAATCCTTCCCCCATAACTGGGAGGGCAAGGATTGGAGCGGTCATCAATCTCTGCTTCAGCTCCTCAAAACAGCTCTGGCAAGTCTCGCTCCAAACAAACTTAACTCCTTTCCTGGTCAGACGAGTGAGGGGAGAGGAAAGCTTCGCAAAGCCTTCCACAAAACGCCGATAGTAGCCCGCCAAACCAAGAAAGCTCCACACCTCGGTGATAGTCGTCGGCCTCGGCCAATCACGAATAGCATCCACCTTGGCCGGATCCACCGCCACTCCAGCAGCTGAAACAACATGACCCAGAAAGGCGACCTCCCGGAGCCAAAACTCGCACTTTTTGAACTTAGCATACAGCTTCTTCTCTCGCAGAAGCTGTAGCACGGTCCTCAAGTGCTCCTCGTGCTCCAGATCGCTCCGGGAGTAGATCAGAATATCATCTATAAACACCACCACAAACCGGTCCAAAAACGGCTGGAATATCCTGTTCATCAAATCCATGAATGCGGCAGGGGCAATTGTCAACCCAAAAGGCCTCACAGTAAACTCATAATGCCCGTACCGCGATCTGAAAGCCGTTTTGGAGATGTCCTCGGCCCTCACCCTCAGCTGGTGGTAACCGGACTGCAGATCAATCTTCGAGAACACCGATGCTCCCTGCAGCTAATCAAACAAATCATCAATCCGGGGGAGGGGATACTTGTTCCGGATGGTCACTTTAAACAACTCCCTATAATCCACACACAATCGAAGTGACCCATCCTTCTTCTTCACAAACAACACAGGCACTCCCCACGGAGAAACACTGGGTCTGATGAAGCCCCTATCCAAAAGATCCTGAAGCTGGGCTTTCAACTCCCTTAACTCAGCTGGCGCCATCCTATAGGGTGCCTTTGAGATTGGTGCAGTCCCAGGGACTACATCAATCACGAACTCAATCTCCCTCTCCGGCGGCATCGTCGTCAACTCTGGGGGAAATACATCTGGGAACTCGCGGACAATAGGGATATCCTCGAGTCCCAGTGCCGCCGTAGGCACCTCCACCACAGTGGCCAAAAAGGCAGTGCAACCCCTACTCATCATCCTCCTAGCTCTGGCCGAGGAAATGGTCGCTGCGAACAGCGTGCTCTGGCAGCCTCTGAAGATGAACTCCTCCTGTCCTGGCTCGCGAAGAGTCACCGTCTTCTCTCTGCAGTCTATAGTGGCGGAATACCGTGACAGCCAATCCATCCCTAGCACCAAGTCAAAATCCTGGAGCTGCTGCAAAACAAGCAAGTCTGCGGACAAAATCCAAGGCCCCAACTGCACTGGGCAAGCCGCACAACGCTCCACGACATGCAAACTATGATCAGGAATCCGAACCTCTAACCCATGCAATGATGCACATTCTACTAAAAGAAAGGAAAAAAAAAGCTCCAATAACAATAAGATACGAATCCTACCACCGGAAGTAAAACATACCTGCCGCAACCCGGTCAGCGATAGCAGGATCCTCCATCTGTGCTAAGCAATCATGGCCGCTCGACAATGGCTGTCTCTCACCAGATAAGCGGGGTGGCGAAGATCGGTCTACCAGAAGATCTGTCGGTGAAGTTCCCGGTCGTGGCTGGGAAAAAGTAGGAACAGTTGCCGAAGTGGGTGCTGCAGCTGTCCTTGCGGGGCACGTGGCTCGAATGTGCCCAGGCTGTCCACACTTGAAGCAACGACCCCACCTCAAGTCACATTTATCTGACGGGTGCTGCCCCCTGCAGAAAACACACCTACCTGACGATCGGGCCCGCCTCGGCTGCGACCCCTTGTAGTGACCCGACCCTTAGGGGTATTTTTGAACTCACATGTAATTGCTTAAGCCTTAAGCGAAATAAAATTATTTAAGTTTCAAAAGTCGGCCGGGGCGGGGTGCGTGTATTTTTCTGCGATAGAGCGCGGAAAATGATGACCGACGGTGCGATCGGATTCGAAATCCGATGTCGGGATCTCCCGGAACGGGATCCTTAGTGGCGCGGAGTTTAGTCACGCATCGGAATCCGTGCAAAATATCTTGCGCCCGTTAGAGATAAGGTGGGTTATCTCGTAGGGGATAATTGAGCGATTAATTAATTAATTATCCGATAAGGGGAGTTTGGATTCTCTTACGAGCGAATTAAAGGATTTGAATTGGTGGGATTTTATCTCATGGATTGGATAAGAGATAGAATCCAGATATTTAAATTGGGAATTTATTTCCCCCAAGATTATTTAATAAAGGTAATTAAATAATCGGTGACCAGGATTTAAAATTGAAAATTTAAAAGGGTGGGATTTTATCTCGTGGATTGGATAAGAGATAAAATCCAGATATTTAAGTTGGGAATTTATTTCCCCAAGATTATTTAATAAAGGTGATTAAATAATCGGTGACCAGGATTTAAAATTGAAAATTTAAAAGGTGGGATTTTATCTCGTGGGTTGGATTAGAGATAAAATCCGGGTATTCGCGGGTTTCTCTTTTCACGTACCGTATGAAATAAGATAAAAAGGGATAAATAAATAACGAGATTTATTTATTCCCCGTTTACCGAACGGAAACCCTATTTTTGAAATACCGCCTCCTCAAACCCTCCTCTTTCGTGCGTACCGAAAACCAAACGAAACCCTAATTAGAAAAGATAGAGGAAAACCCTAACCGGAGGAGAAAAGAGGAAAAGAAGGAGGAAGCGGAGGAACCCGATCGCCCCGATTTACGTGCCGGAGACCGGAGAACGAGATCGTCGACGGGGAGCGGATCCGGATCTCCAACGCCGCGAGAACCAAGATCGGTTCTTTAATTCCGATAAATTTAAGGTTAGTTATCATCGTTTCGTTTGTTAAACAAATCGGGGGTTTTCCGTGTTCTTGTTAGATTATTTTAATCGGAACATCGTTCGCGGATTTTCGTCGGGTTTTGATCCATATTTTATCCTCGTTCTTGATCGGGTGTGATCGAGGATTTTTATCGGATTTTAATTGATGGTTTTTAACGGGTTTCTTGTTATCGAACTTCCGATCGACGTTTTGGGTGTTCGTCGATCGTCGGGTTAGCCGTTAGAATTACCGGGAATTTTCCGGGAATTTTCCGGGAATTTTTCGGGAATTTTTCGGGCGACTCCGGCGGGACATAGTGGGTTAACGGGAGGCCGCCGCCGCCGTTGTTAGACGGGAGGCCGCCGCCGTCGTTACCATGTACGCGGGGTCGTCGCCGGGATCCCATGGGAGCGAAAACGGAGAAGAAATCGCGAAACGGGAGCGAAAACGGCGAAAAAACGGAAAAAAAGGGGGTTTACTGTGCTAGCCGTACGGTCTCTTGGCCCGCGGTCCACGGGCCGGGGCGTGCACCCGGTGCACGCCCGCGGCGCGGGAGCCGCAGACCCGGTGCACGCTCCGCCCGTGCACCGGCCCAGCCCGCAGGCGCGGTCCACGACCAGGCGTGCGCCCGGTCTTGGCGCGGCGGCTCGAAGCCGTGAGCCCGGTGCGCGCACGGGTCGTGCACCGGCCCGGCCCGTAGCGCACGGTGCACGCTCCCTGCGTGCACCCGGCTCATGCCGCTGCCGTCTGATGCTGTAAACCCGGCCCATGGTGGCCCCCGTGCACCATTCGACAGCCCGGAGTTCATTTGCTCCGTTTGGGTCCGTTTTTCCACCGTTTTGAGCGCGGCTTTCGCCGTTGGGATCGTTATTTCCGTGGCTTTCTTGGCACAGCCACTTGGGACCTACTTGGTCATTATTTTATTATGTTGGGTGCCGCGCGGGGTTCCGGTTTTCGGCGAACTGGACGATGTTGGATTTTCCGTCAAAAAGGGTAAATTGGGTCTTTTGTTTTGGGATGTTAGTACATGTTTGTGACTATAGTTATCCTTGCGGACTTTCCTTAGGTCCAGGTGCGCAGCGGGGGTGCGCAAAGGATTCAGGAGTTCCGATTGCTCTCCAACCAGGTGGGTAGGGTTGCTATAAGTGCAACAAGTGCAGTAAGTGCATTTATCGCCATTAAAGCACTCTTAAATTTACCTAACAAAGTAGATGGACAGTTTAACCTTTCGCTTAATGATGTTTTATCTAACAATTTAAGCGGCTGCGGTCGCGGTGCTCACTACACGCCAATCTTGGCAATCCGGTTTCGGATGCTGCACGTACACCGGCGGATCGGGCCACCGCATGGTGTACTTTTCCGGAAAAGTGGTCTTTGACCCGTGTGCCTCACAAAGGAGTGGGAGCCGTGAGGACCTCTTCGCGCCAGCTGAAAATAGCACATCAGCACCGCGAAAGGGGTAAAAGCATCAAAAGGTGTTTGTGCACGAGGGGGGGACTTTAGTCTCTCCGACAGGTACTCTGGGGTTGGTGCCCAACTTAATTAATAAATCTGGGGTTGGTGCCCAGTTTAAAATATGCACAGGGGTTTAACGAAAGGTTACGGTGTACTCGGTGTGTTCGGTTCGTTTTTCCTTCCTTGATATTATTAGACATCTACTTTGTTTGTCACTGACTTTACCCACTCCGTGACAGGTTCTACTAGGTGCGTCAGCCGGGGTGACGGTGGGACTGCGTCGTGAGGACCGTAGTCGGACACTTGGTTATTATTATAACTCATGTCCTTTCCGCATAAAGGTTTAATTTGCTTGTGGATGGCTTTAGTTGCGAACATGTATTAGTTAGCTCTGTGGATGAGGTGTACTCTTATGTTTTGATACTCATAGTGGTGTTTTCATTCGCGGCATGTTTTCAAGATAATTACTTGATTGCGAAAACGTTTTCTCAAACGAAGTGCCGTGTGGGCACGTATTTTACAAACGCTGGGTTTTATCCTTTCCAAACGATGACGCCGCTTTAGTGACTTGCGTGGAAAAAGAAGGTGTCGAGTGGACACCGGTCTTTTAAAACATTAGTTAAAGTACAGTACTCTATTTGGTGTTGTTTGTCTATTGTATGGTTGATGGTTGGAGTTGAATGTTTGATGTTGTAAATAAATCGTATGTTGTAAATGAGACGCCGTGCATATACAAAGGAGACTCTGTCCGTGGGCAGAGAGAATTTGTGTATGTGGCGGTCTGGCACGCACCGGGGATGAGGTTTATATTACCTTATTAAGAAAAAAAAAAATAGACACGCAATTTTCCGCTTTGATTGACTCAAAAACCCCCGGGGGCGTGACACCCCTGCTGCTGCTGATGCTGCTGTCGTGGCCACGATCTCTGCTGGGATGTGGTAGGGGCCAATGCCGAAGAAGGTACTACAAAGGTCGGAAGGGGGCATGTAGCTCGGATGTGACCAGGCTGTCCACATCTAAAACAACGACCATGCCTCAGCTCACAAGTACCGGCGGAATGCTGGCCCCCGCAAAAGGTGCACCTGGCAGCCTGCAGGGGCTGCCTCAACTGTCGAGATCGTCTCAGAGAACCAGCCTGTCCATCAACATCCGGGGCTGGGTGTTTCCTCTCTAAACGCCGCTCTGAAGCCCTAGCTCTCTCTCCGACTACAGAATCACCCCTTTGCGCCAACAGCTGCTCCAAGCGCTGGTCCTGACGAAAGCTCCTTGCCACCAAATGGGTCACTAAGGCCCGCAGTTCCCCCAGCTCGGCAGATACCGCCTGCCCAAGCTCCTCAGGGGGAGTGGGGGTACCCTCGGCGGAAAAACGACGCCGGGGCGACATCCTGCAACGAGAAACGACAAATCAGAAGCCAATCCCCACACGACCCAATCTAGCGAAAGTCAAAGACATCCCCCTATTTCTGTAACTTTATGTTGTCTGCAGCCAACATAACGGTTCACAGAAATAGACTATGTCGATCTCTCTTCACTCACTGGAAGAGTTAACTATAAAAATCACCGACTTTCGCAAAATGTCACGCCACTCACGCCCTATCATCCTAGGGTCTGTCCAAAAGCCTAGGGTTTCCTAAGTCCCAACAGACCTATCCCTAAGCTCTGATACCAACTTAATCTGTCACGCCCCGGGTGTAAACCAGAATCCGGGCCCGTCTACAGATCCGCCGTGCATGCGGTATTTCCCACATACACGAAGCGTCGGTAACCTGCTCAGATAAGAAATAATAATAAAAGAGCATAATAATAATCAGAGCTAAACTAAAACTACTGTATCTCAGACAGAAGCTGAAAGTAAAAGGTACAACAGTAAAATAAAATACAGATGTCTCTCCCAGCTCACCACTAGAATACAAACAGCTGGCAGAAGCCAGACCCAAAAAAAAAAGTAAACAAAAACTGTCTGAGGAGACTAGGTACCCAAAATGTCCAGCTACAGCCCTCGGGTGGCTCTCTAACTAGTCCGCAATCTGCTTACCTCGATCAGTTGCTGACGGCCCAGCAACTCCCGCAGAGGACTCTGCAAAACAAAGGGGAAGAAGGACACAAGAAAGATAATGGGGGTAAGTACTACTATAAACAGTAGCCTCCCCTAGTGGGTAAAGCCTCAGCTCAGATATGCCCACCAGGTGATCAGAGGCAAAAGGGGAAAGAAGAAGAAATGGGGGTGCAGATAAATGAAGCAACTGATAAAATGCTATCCCTAATATGCCTCTACATGACCAACCAATAAGGATGGAGAAAGTGATGCATCAGAATCAAGAAGCCTGTCAAAATGACCCAATCTGACAGCCAGTGAACACTGGCACTGCCTGCTCTGCTGTCGAACTCAAGAAACCAGCATGGTGCCCGGCGCTCTGCACCGTGGAAAGCCTACTCCGGAGTGGCACTCGAGGGGAGCGACCCACACGAGTAAAGTATCACTATAACAAGCATCACTGTATCAAGTATCACTGTATCAAGTATCACTGTAACCACTGTCTCATAATAGCAGGACTGGATCATGACTATGATCAAAGTGGGAAACTCCGTCCACTAAAGAAAGCCCGATCCCCAAAACACCCAATCTTATGCAATAGTAACAACCCGGTCAACCACCCAAGATCCGTGGTCGCCGCAATACCCTGTCAAAAGCCCAACCTGTCCCAAATCCCCAATACCTGACTACACTGTCCAACACCCGCTCGAACCCGAGCGACTATGCCGCAAGTCTATCAATACTAGGAGAAGAAAAGAATAAATGCAAGGTTTCTCCTAAGTCAAGTCCCAAAAGATAGTATAGCAGTAAAAGATGACATAATTAAATGCATTGTCTCAATATTTTGTCCATTTTCCAAGAATAATCAGTTTAGAGAATAAAGGCTAAGGTGACAGTCACATATGAACAATCATTCATTTTGCAGTCCTCAATTTATATTCTGCCCCTAAACATGCAGTCCAGAGTAATTAAGCGATTAAATCAAGTGATCATTCTAACAATAATTTTTCATGGATCAAGTAACCCATAATTTGCTCCCTAAAGCATGCGAGTCTACCAATTAACACATTTAGCATCATCAAATCAGGGGTACTCTGATATTCCTAGTGGGCATAACAAAGGAGAGGAGTACAACAACCACCCACCTGAAGTGCAACTGTCCAAGTCCGTACAGCTAGAAAATACCAAAACTCCAAATCCTTGCTCCCACAAATTCAGCACACCCGTAATACTCCTGGTACAATATAAAGTCCACTAATTACACTAGGCTCCCAAATATAGCACTTATAACCACATACAACCTCGAATTCTAAACTGTTAAATTATCACCTGCAGAAAGTGCCCAGAAAATTCCAAGAAAAATATCACAGCGATCCTTGCGTCGATAGCTTCGCAACGGTACCTTGCACGCCCAAATCTGAGTTCGGTAAGCCAAGATAAAAATTCGGCAAGGGGGTACACTCATACAAAAATCTGTGCTAAAACTGTGCACTGTTCACTGAGAAAACAGTAATTTTCACCTCGAAATAAAACTCACAAAAATCCAAGAAAAATACGAGCGCGTTCCTTGCGATTCGTAGATGAAAAAGTTGTATAAGCTCGTTTCCGTCTGACGCTCGTGCGCAAAGATATGGCCAAAATACCCCGCTGCTGTCAAGGAAGTCCACACAGAAAATGGGGTCACTGTTTGCCTCGGGATCCATGCCAAAACCTCGAAACGGGAAAGTGCGACCAAAACGAAAGATGAAGTCCTACCTCTTAGGAGTCTGCCGGTGCAAGAATCACAGCAAAATGATCTCGGGGTAGCCCAGGGAAGCTAAAACACTATCGCTGCGCCGAAGAAGAACACTAGAAAGCAACGTCGCGCCGCACCGTAAAATGGGGAACCTCGGGATTCGAGCCTCATAAAATCTTGAAACTTGGCAGGGAGATCGAGAACTTAGAGGTGAAAAACTTTGCTTAAGGGAGCTCGGGCAGAGGAGGTGTGGTTTGGGAGAAAAAAGCCCAAAACAGAGGCTCGGGTTGGCTATTTATAGTGCAGGAGAAACAAATCCAAAAATTCCCAAATTGTCCAAGTTTCGGGCGCCCGAAATTTTTCGGGCGGCTACAGTAATGGGCCCGGCCCATTACTGTTCACGCCCGAAACCTTCTGGGCCGGCCACGTAGCCCAGTCCATCAAGTCCCTGGGCCCCGCTGCACCCGGTGCACCTGCGCCCGCAAATGGCGACGCGCCACGTGGCCCCCGGCGACCGTGCACCGCGCACGTCGCGCCGTGCACCACGCACCGCGCCGTGTTCCCGGTCACCTGCCCGCGTACGGCACCTGCCCCGATCAACCACTCCACAAGTCGCGTGGACCGGGAGCACAGAACCGCACCAACCAACAGCCGCCACGTGGCACCGCCTGGTGCACGCGCGCCGCCGTGGACCGCGCGCCTGCCCGCGCGCCCGGGCGCCTGCCCGCGCCGCGTGCCGCCGCCTGCCGCCTGCCCGAGGCCACGCCGCCTCCCGCCGGCGCTGCCCGCCGCCGCCGGCCGTCGCCGGCGATCGCCGGAAGTACTGTTCCGGCGTGAACAGTACCCACAAGCTCAAAAACGACAAGCAAATAGTCCATCTTGACCGTTTTCGCGCGCTGATTCCAAAAACGACGTCCGTTTCGCCAAAATCCGCCTCTAAAATTTGCCGGAGGCTCCCGCAAACACCAAAAAAACTGCGAAACTTCCGGGAGCCCGCTTTTGGGCATCCGGACACAGAATTAAGCAAACAAAAAGCCAATCTCAAGCGTTTTTCCGCACTGAATCCAAATCCACCCTCCGTTTGGCCTAAATCCTTTTCTAAAATTCGGCAAAAGCAGCCGAAGGCCAATACAGCCAACCAAAGCTCACAGGGTCCATCTGTGGCATCCCTTTGATGCACCATGGGCCAGATACACCGTCAACAGGTGTTTGCACAGTGGATTCATGGGAAAAAGCTGCATGGGGGTTCAGGGGTCCTACACGGTATGGGCCGTCGGTTTAGTTGTCCGACGTGGCCGGGTATTGCAGGATACAGGAGTACAGGTTATGGTTCCCTCTTGAGAGGGTGGTTGCTCCGGTTGTCTTCACGGTTTGTTTTACTATGTATTTTCCTGCTCTACTATTATTCGTCACTGACTTCCCACTTCGTGACAGGGTCCAGGCGAGGGGAGAGGTAGGCGACGGTGAGGACGGGGCAGGAGCTTATGGGTTGCTGGGGACCCTGGACTGTATTTCTCCTTTCGTTTTACATTTCATTTACATTGTAGTTATGTGTGAGGTTCTCGATACCCTCGTGGGGTCGGCGTGGATGTCGGTATGGGTTGCATTTAGTTATCCTCTTATGTGTTACTTTTCCTTTTATTTCTGTTGGCCATTTGAAAAAGAAAAAGGCAAAACCAAAGAAAAGATTACGAAAACCGTTTTTAAAATCTAAGTGTCGTGTGGGCACTGGTTTCAAAACCCTGTGGATTTATGGATTGCGAAATGGATTTCAAAACCTGGGTGTCGTGTGGGCACTGTTTTCAAAACCTTGTGGATTTATGCTGATTTCGAAACTCATTTTCAAAACGTAAGTGCCGGGTAGGCGCTCTTTTAAAACTGTGGATTTATCCTTTCCAAATTGATCGGCCATGCGCTTTAATAAATTAGAATGCTGGTTGTATGTTAATAATTGTTGTGATTGAATGGTTGTGTATGTTTGGAATATGTACTGAACGCTACACCGTGCATATACAGGGGAGGCTCTGTCCGTTTACAGAGAGATCCTGTATGTGCGGCGGGTCTGGGCACGCGCCGGGGAAGAAGGGTTTTCTTTGCTATCAAAAAAAAAAAAAAAAAAAAAACTTACGTCAAACGTACGACTTTTGCAAACCGTTTCCGCTAAAACAAACCCCCGGGGCGTGACAGATTAAGATGGTATCAGAGAAATTCATTCAATCACAACAGTTAGTGCCGACATCCATGGGAATACCTCACTTATCTACAAATGAATGAAATGGGTAGGGCATAGGACTGTAGAACGTGAGTGATCGGGGGGGGGGGGGGGAAATTGGAGTCTTTTCTCGAGCTAAGTGGTTCATTGTTGTAGGTAAAGTCTGATGTTGACCCTTGTTGTGTGTGACAGACATGGTCCGCACCAGATCATCGGCGGGAGACGCCGAGGCAGACGCGACAACGTCGACGGCCGCGGAGAACCAGCTCCTGCGGCAGCAATTGCGGGAGATGGCAGGGCAATTGGCCACCCTCGCCGATCACGTGCGTCAGTTGACGCATCAGCAGCAGGCCGTGCCAGTGACGGCCGCCCCGGTCCCTCCGCAGGGGCCGACAGCACCGGCCGCGGCACCACCGACAGCACCGGCCGCGGCACCACCGACAGCGCCACCGCCGGCGGCGACTACGGGACCGGCGCCAGGGACAACTAGCCGGGTTACTCTGGAGGAGACAGTAGTCACGCCTACCCCTACCGTGGCTGCCGCCGCCACGAGGGAAGGGATGGATGTGATGACCGAGCGGGATCGGGTGCGGGCCAACTTGAAAGACTTTAAGAAACACGACCCGCCCACGTTCGAAGGGGACACGACTGATCCGTGGGTCGTCGAGAAATGGGTGGGGTCGATGGAGAAACTTTTTGAAGACCTACTCATGGAGGATGATGAGCGGGTTCCCCTAGCAGTCCATTGCTTGGAAGGGAACGCCCGCTTGTGGTGGAAGACGGTACGCCCTGATCCTGCTAAGGGTACCGTTTTCCCGTCCTGGGCAACATTCAAGCAGGAGCTGTTCGAGGCCTTCTTCACCAGCAGTGTCAAGAAGAAGTTGGAAGATGACCTGAACCATATCCAGCAGGGAAACCGGACGGTTATGGAGTACCAACGGGAGTTCGTCCGCCTAGCGAACTGCGTCCCGTTCGTTATAAGGGACGAGGCTCACAAGGCGCAACTCTTTGTGGATGGCTTGCGGAGCAATACCTTTGAGGTGGTGCAAGCAGCCGACCTGCACACCTTCCAGAAAGTGGTCGACAGGGCCACTACGGTGGAGCGGGGTTTTGCGGTCACCCGCGCCAGAAGGGAGAACTCGGCGCGGCTGGAGGACAGGAAGCGGCAACAGCAGAACTCGGGAGGAGGCTCTTGGAGTGGGAGCGGAGCCCCCAAACGGTGGAAACCGCAGGAGGGGCCCCGGGGCGCGCCAGCAGGAGGGCCGAGGCCGGGAAATAGGCCTTGTGTCATATGCGAGGGAGGGCACCTGGCGGGAGAGTGCCCCTAAAGAGGCGACCACTGCTTCAGGTGCGGCAAACGGTGGCACTTCCGCCGCAACTGCCCCTTAGGCGGGGGACCTGCGCCCTTTGCAGCTCCTACGCCCACGCCACAGCTCTCAGGGCGGGGGAAAGCTCCTATGGCGTCGACTTCGAGACCCCCTGCACCACGGCGCGAGGAGGACAGGCAACCACAACCAGGCGGGAGAGTCTTCTCAATGACCCGCCAAGAGACAGGCCCGCCGGAGGACGCACTTGCAGGTATTACTTCCGTTTCGAATTCCCGTGCTAGAACTCTTTTCGATACCGGAGCAACACACTCTTTCATCTCTCGTGATTTCGTGTCTATGCATGGTCTCGGGGAGATACCCCTTCAAAATCACTTGACGGTCCAAACGGCGGGAGGAACTTTGGAGGCGGTCAGCTTGGTGGCCGCCTGCTCGATTAAGCTTGGGCGACTGGCTTGCCCATGGGATTTGGTGGTAATCCCCCTGAAGGAGTACGACGCGGTGTTGGGCATGGACTGGCTCACGAGGTACCAGGCACTTATCGACTGTGACAAGCGACAAGTGCGGTTGCAGGAGCCGGGCTTTCCCGAGCATGTGTATATGGCGGGCAAGAGTATCTCCTTTCCGGCGATCATCTCAGCAGCACGGGCCAGAAGATTGGTAGAGGGTGGTTGCGTGGCCTATTTAGCATCGGTGGATTTGGCTACCCGACCCTCGACGACACCTGCAGATATTCCAGTGGTAAAGGACTTCCCCGACGTCTTCCCCGCGGAACTGCCCGGGATGCCTCCAGAGCGGGAGGTGGAGTTCCCTATCGAGCTACTACCAGACACGCAGCCTATTACAAAGGCACCTTACCGAATGGCCTTCGCAGAGCTAAAGGAGCTTAAGGCACAACTGGAAGACCTCTTGGACAAAGGGTTCATCAGACCGAGTGTGCCACCCTGGGGCGCACCGGTACTCTTTGTGCGGAAGAAAGATGGAAGCCTGCGTCTCTGCATTGATTACAGAGGGATAAACAAAGTCACGGTGAAGAATAAGTACCCCCTGCCCAGAATCGACGACCTCTTCGACCAGTTACGGGGAGCGACGGTCTTCTCCAAAATTGACCTGCAATCGGGCTACCATCAACTCCGAGTTCGAAATGCAGACATCCCCAAGACCGCCTTTCGGACTCGGTACGGCCACTACGAGTTTACGGTGATGCCGTTCGGGCTTACGAACGCCCCCGCAGTCTTCATGGACATGATGAACCGGATCTTCAGACCCTTCTTGGATCGGTTCGTGGTAGTCTTCATCGACGACATTCTGATTTACTCCACTACCGACGAGGAGCACGAGGACCATTTGCGAACGATCCTTCAGACCCTCAGAGAGCAGAAGCTGTTCGCTAAACTCAAGAAGTGTGAGTTCTGGCTGCGCGAAGTCGGTTTCCTAGGACATGTGATCTCGGCACAGGGAATCGCCGTGGATCCCAAGAAGGTAGAAGCAGTGGTTGACTGGCAGCCGCCGACGTCGGTGACAGAGGTCCGTAGTTTCCTAGGACTGGCAGGATATTATAGGCGCTTCGTTGAGGGTTTCGCGAAGATTGCTACCCCTTTAAATCGGTTGACCAGAAAAGGGGAGAAGTTCATATGGACGGCCAAATGCCAGGAGAGTTTTGAGGAACTCAAGAGGAGATTAACCAGGGCACCAATACTTGTGCTGCCGACACCCGGAGAGGATTATGAAGTGTACTGCGATGCATCAAGGATCGGTCTTGGAGGTGTTCTGATGCAACGGGGAAAGTGATTGCCTACGCGTCCAGGCAGCTGAAGGATTACGAAAAGAACTACCCGATACACGACTTGGAATTGGCTGCTGTAGTCTTCGTTTTAAAACTGTGGAGGCATTATCTCTTTGGAGTTCACTGTAACGTCTTCTCAGATCATCAAAGTCTTAAGTACATCTTTACCCAAAAAGAATTAAACTTGCGGCAGAGGCGGTGGCTAGAATTGTTGAAGGATTACGACTTGTCGATCCAATACCATCCCGGAAGGCGAACGTGGTGGCAGACGCCTTGAGCAGGAAGGGCATCAGGAAGGGGCGTCGGAGAGCACGATAACGGAACAGAACCACTTGATCGCGGAGTTCGCACGAATGCAGTTAGAGGTGGTGCCAGCGGGCACGGTTATGCGACTTCTAACCTTGGTGGTCAAGCCGACGTTATTTGAGAAGATCCGGGAGGGACAGCAGACCGACCCACACCTACAGCGCATACGAGACAAGATTCCCCTGGGCCAAGAGAGCGATTTTGCGGTGGAAGACGACGGCACCTTAGGGTTCCGCGGACGGATCTGCGTGCCGGATTCATCAGAGTTGAAGGAAGAGATCTTAGCGGAGGCACACCGAGCCCTTATGCGGCACATCCAGGGGGCACGAAGATGTACAGGGATCTCAAACAGACTTTCTGGTGGCCTAAATTGAAAGAAGACGTGACTCGACACGTGGCTCACTGCCTAGTATGCCAACAGATAAAGGCCTAGCATCAGCGACCAGCAGGGAAGCTACAGCCCTTACCGGTACCAGAGTGGAAATGGGACCAGATCACCATGGATTTTGTCACTGGATTCCCACGTTCACAACAGGGCCACGACGCGATCTGGGTCATAGTCGACCGGTTAACCAAGTCAGCACACTTCCTGCCAATTCATACAACTTGGACCCGCGAACGGTTAGCTCAAGTCTACATCAGCGAGATCGTGAGACTACATGGAGTACCGGCATCGATCACCTCGGACAGAGACACGCGCTTTATCTCGAAGTTTTGGCAGAGCCTTCAGCGGGCTATGGGGACCAGACTACAGTTCAGCACAGCCTTCCACCCTCAGACGGACGGACAGTCGGAGCGTGTGATACAAACCCTCGAAGACCTGCTTCGCGCCTGTGTGCTGGATTGGGGGATCGGTTGGTCACGCTACCTACCTCTCGTGGAATTCGCCTACAACAACAGCTACCAGGCCAGCATCCAGATGGCGCCCTACGAAGCCTTATACGGAAGGCGCTGCCGATCCCCGATTTGTTGGGACGACTTGGGAGAACGGAAACTCTTGGGACCCGATTTAGTGGAGGAAACTGAAGAGAAGGTACGCGCCTTATCAGACAGCGCCTGCTGACCGCCCAGAGTCGACAGAAGAGTTACGCAGACCAGAGGCGCCGTGACTTGGAATTTCAAGTGGGGGAACATGTGTTTTTTACGGGTCTCGCGTCCAGAGGAATCAGCGTTTCGGGCTAAAGGGCAAGCTGAGCCCATGGTTTGTGGGACCTTCGAGATCCTAGAGCGGATTGGC
>JAQOTM010000834.1:0-83009 GCA_029168755.2 Tillandsia fasciculata | reverse complement strand
TGGTTTTTCCCACATTCCGAGGTTTTCATGGGGTTTGTAGGATCACTTGTGACCCCTTGTTGCTGTGATGTGTAGTTTTGGACAGCGGTCGGTATTTCGGCGATATCTCCGCAACGGGTGAGGAATCCCTTTTACAGATTCTTATTATTTGCTGTTTTGGGGTGAAAATATTGTTCGAGGTGGTCCTCTTGTTGATTTTAGTTCTCAGCACAGAAAAATCGTGGGAAAACGTGCAGGTACTCGTTTCGACCGGTTCGTCGCGTAGATCGCAGTGGTATTTTTCTGGGAATTTATTGGGCACATTTCGCAGGTAAAATCGGCTGAACAGTAAATCTGGTTTTGGGGACAGATTTTGGGATTAACTTGGATAGTAATTGTGTGTGTGTATCCTTTGGGATTTTTGGCACAGTTTTGCGAGGACGGTTGAGGATCGGGCGCGGATTTCACTATCAGGACTTGGATTTAGCGCTCGAGGTGGGTACCGTTGTTTAACCTCCTACTTGTGATGTCCCCACTAGGCCTATTTGAGTTGCTTTCATTACATTGCTAAATGAACCGGTACAAAGTAAATAAATGGCAGAGTAATTGGGAATTGGACTATATTGCTTGTACACATTGGGACCTCTTATGTTGATGAGATAATGGACATGGGATTACTTGGCAAATGGAAATTTAATTAGTGGCATACCTTACCTTGTGGAAGATAATAATATTTAAACCCTGTTTTTTTTTTAAATAAAGGACTTTGCATGCTTAAATAAATGGACATTTAGTTAGGCCACCTTTTTCTGCTACACTATCATGATGGCATTGACTTAGGAGAAACCATGCTTTTCTCTTCTTTTGTCTACATTTGGGGATAGTACGCTCGGGTTCGAGCAGGGGCTGGGATGTGGGACATAGTGTGGCAGGGTCAGGCGTTTGACAGTTGTGGGTCTACATTTTGGGACAGGACAGGCAGGCTGTGAGGCTGGAGGCGAGGGTTATTGCGGCAACCGCGGACAGTAGGCGGTTGACCGGATATCGATTATTCTACCCGATTGTGGATCTTGGATTTGGGACAGGCAGGCTTGATGGCAGGGTATTGCGGCAACCGCGGACCTTGGGCGGTTGACCGGACAGTGGTTATTGCATCAGATTGGGTATCGTGTCTCCTTTTAGTGGATGGGGTTTCCCACTATTTGTTTACCTTGCATCGGGTTGAGATCGGGTCTCCTTTCAGTGGATGGGTTTTCCCACTTTGATCAGAGTCATGATCCAGTCCTGCTGTTTTGGTACTTGTTACCCAGGCATTATTTTGGTACTTGTTACCCAGGCATTATACTCGTGTGGGTCGCTCCCCTCGAGTGCCACTCCGGAGTGTGCGTTTTTACAGGCTTCGAGTCCTCGGGACTCTCTTTTCCTATCGGTGTTATGCGTTGGCCAGCATACCCGATTTGGCAGGCAGGCAGGCACAGCAGGCAGTACCAGTGTTTACTGGTGTATCGATTGGGTCTAGGCAGGCAGGCATTCACTTTCTGATGCATATATTTAGCTATATTCCTAGCTGGCATTTTAGAGGCATGTAGTGGTAGCTCTATTCATCATCGGCAGTTTTATTTACAGCTTACCACCTTTGTTCATCTTTTCGCCTCTTGTAGTCCTAGTGGGCACATTTGAGTTGAGGTCTACCCACTAGGGGGAGGCTGCTGTTTACAGTAGTTCTCACCCCCACTGCTTTCTCTTTTCTCTTCCCCTTTGTTCTTTTGCAGTGTCTTCTGCGGGTGCTGCTGAGTTTTCAGCGACGGGTCGAGGAGAGAGGACGGCTGAGTAGATAGACTTCGAGGCAGGTTGAGCGTGTTAGCTGGACTGTTGGTGTACCCGTGTTTCCTCAGACGGTTGTACTTTTACTTTGGGACTGGCTTTTGCCAGCAGGTGTGTATTTTTTTTGGTGAGCTGGGAGAGACAGATGTATCATTTTTACAGATGTATTGTATTTTATTTCCAGCTTCAGTCTGAGATGTATTAGTTTTAGTTCAGCTCTGTTTTATTGCTCTTTTATTATATCTCTTATATATCTGAGCAGGTTTGGCGCTTCGTGTACGCGGGAAATACCGTGTGCACGGCGGATCTGTAGACGGGCCCGGGTTCTGGTTTACACCCGGGGCGTGACAGATTAAGTTGGTATCAGAGCTTAGGGATAGGTCAGTTGGGACTTAGGAAACCCTAGGCTTTTGGGCGGACCCTAGGATGTTAGGGCGTGAGAGACGTGACTTTTAGCGAAAGTCGGTGATTTGGTTTTGACTCTTCCAGTTAGTGAAGAGGGATCGGCATACCCTATTTTTGTGGGACAGTTATGTTGGCTGCAGACAACATAACGTTACAAAAATAGGGGGATGCCTTTGACTTTCGCTAGATTGGGTCGAGCGATTGGGGTGTGCTGATTTGCGGTTTTGTCGTGGTGAGCGGTGTCTCCCCGACGTTGGGGCCCTGACCCGAGCGCACCTTGGTGCGGCAGTTGGGCCTGAGCTGGTTGTTTCGGGCCGGATACCCAGATTGGAGTCTGGGGGGGGGGCTCCGGACCCGAAGGGTAGGAGTGTTGGAGGCAGATCAGCGGAGCAGCGTGGTGACACAGTTGTCGGATCAGCACAGTGGTGCAGCTGTCGGAGACAAGCAGCGCGGTGACACAGTTGTCGGATCAGCACAGTGGTGCAGCTGTCGGAGCAGCGTGGTGACGCAGTTGTCGGATGAGTGCAGTGGCACAGTTGTCGGACTAGCGAGTAGCCCTTCGTGCCGACGTTTAGTGCTGGGGGCACCGAGGAAGGGTGGACAGTTGACTGCAGGGAAGACTGTGGGATTGCATTGAAGGAGTGAGCCAGTTTTGGCGGATGAGTTGCCCCGATTTGTGGGATTGCGTATGGAGCCTTTGATGGCAGGGTCTTGTTCGGTGGGGGATTGAGAGTTCTAGGGACGCCTCGTTGGAGTCGGCGCCGGGTATGGAGCGTGGCATTACAGTTCCTTTGGATTGGGACCTGCCGCCTGAGGCGAGTTCTGATTGAGGCGCTTGGCGCCGGTTGTTGGAGGACAGGTCAGTCGGAGGAGGCACTCCTGATTTCTTTTCTGGATAGTGGATTTTGAGACCGTCAGAGCACATGGATTTCAGCGGCCAGTGTGGCGGTAGGTTTGAATTGTTCCAGGCTCTTGGGTTCGTATCTTTCGATACGAGAGGTTTTCCCCTTCTTGGTGGGTAGTGTTTGCCTTCATTGTTTTGGGTTAGGGATAGGACGGTTACCCGGTGTTCGGGAGGTCGTATTCCCTATCTTTTGCACCTGGGGGGAGTGTCGTGGGTCCTGCCCGGTGCGGTTGAGTCCTTGGTTGTACCTGTAGGCCTGAGGGTCGTGACCTAGTTGTGGGGCTCGGTTTGGTACTTTGGACGGTTAGGCTGGCTCGGTTTTCTTTTCTTTTTGCGGCAGCTGATTACGCTGCGAGGACGGTTCCCGTGGGAGCCAGGCCTGGAGGTGTTGGTGTACTTGGTTTGCTTGAGAGTATCTTCGCTTCTTTGGTTTTGACCTTGTAAGCGAGGCAGATGTCTCGTAGTGGGTGAGTAGCTTGTTTGCTGGTGCATTTGAGGGATCTGCGGCGGCATCGGGACTTGGAGATACCCTTTGGTTATGAGTTCTAGCTGTTCTCCTATCGGAGTTGTTTGGCATGACACCAGTTTGGGAGTTGAGGACCCAACTCCAGGATTTGATGTGTTGGTTTTGTGTCAGGCCAAGTGTGGCACCTTTGGGGGCGCCGGTGCTATTCGAGTTATGGAAGGTTGGTTCACTTCGGCTTTGTGAGGACCCGTAAGAATTTGATGAAGTGACCATCGGGAGCTGGCACCCTTCTGTCAAGCAGGATTTGTTTTACCAGCTTCAAGGGTATTGGATCTCCGCGAAGTTGGATTTGCAATCTGGTTCTCTCGACTGCTCCTGGCTGAGTGTTGATTGCTTCTACATCCCGACGGCTTTGGTTTGGAGATCTGTGGTGTTGAGACCAGTTGGGGGACTTATATTGGATGCCTCGGGAGTGCCGAGGTACTCGGGTTGAGCTGGGTGTTGTTGGACTTGTGATTGGTTTATCTGAGGCCCTGGGAGGGGCAGATGCTTGTATCGGTGCGGACTACTTGATGGCCGGGCAGTTAGCCCAGCTGTACCTTGTTGAGGTGGCGTGATCCTCTGGAGTGTTCTCCTTTGTTTCGTTCTGGTTAGAGACCCGAGGATTGCATCGCATCTCTGGAGGAGGTATTTGTCAGCCTTGGGAGCTTGACTGGTGGATATTCTTTTGGATGGATTATGTAAAGCTTACCTAAGGGAGATGTTACCCTGTGTGATTGATAACATGCATGTTTGGGGTACAATAATTGTGATTGAGGGGTGAGCTTAGTAAGGATAATTGTATAAGGAATTGCACGAGTTGATTGTGCGTCGTCGTATGACGATGATACCCGGGTGAATTTCTGAGACGTCAGAGGTTGGATGGACCCCGATGACAGCATCAGCCCATTTTATCAGAGTGGCGCAGCGGTAGCGTGGATTGGCTGTCGGCGAGAGACCACATTCGTCGCCTCAATGTTAGCAAGGACAGAGGTCGTGCCCCCTTTATGATTGGTTTAGAGAGTTTGGCAGGCTGAGTGACGACCACTTGCATCGAGCGGATGAATTTGTGCCGCCCGGTTGGAGGGCGCCACGGTAGTGAATTGAGTTGTCGCAAGTGTGATTTCATCACAGCAGTCGGAGTTAGTGCACTTTGCATTCCGGTATGGACTAGAGGCAGAGTTGTTGCCCGTGCACTAGAGGTACAGGTTACTGTTGGTATTATGCAGGTGGGGAAGGCTTGTGGATCATGTCCAGTACAGTGAGGCCAATGGAATGACTAATGCCTTGTTGCCTTTAAGATTGAGGAATTCTGTATTCCAGTTGGGCTTGAACGGATTGATAGCGGCACTTTTCAGGGATATCTTGGCTTTTACCCCTCCCTGAGTGATTTAGAGCTTGTGAAGCATTTGTAGACGGTGTGACAAGGTCTGTGAGGAAGGAGCCTTATGCCAAGTGGTTTTGGTACAAGTTTTAGCTTTGGGAGCTTATCTTCCTGGATTACATATTCTAGCCGTAGGGGCGGCGGTGGATGTCCGGTCAAAATAGATGCTATTTGAGATGGGCCGAGATCGACAGTTACTATCGAGGTGAGGAGCTTTTGGACCGGATGGTGCCAGCAGAGTTTGACGAGCGGGTGGTAAGATTTGGTACCAGCGCCGATTTTAGTTGGTCAGCGGAGGAAGATGGACTTGCAAGTGATAGTGATACCTCCCACAGTGGCTGTGGAGCTGCCATTGGATTTGATGAGCATCCAGGATCACCCTGACCGGGCCACCGTGGTGGCGGGTACCTGGAGCAGAAGAGCTATTTGGGAGTTGAGTTTGACGGTCCCATAGCTGGCGCTGCGTGGGACCATGGTGGTTTACAGGACTTGAGATTGTGTCCCAGGGAATCCCTTTTGAGGATAGGCTGTGGCTGAGCAATCTACTCGTGTGGTCTGGTTTTGACAGTGACCGAGTGAGGACCCCTACTTATTAGGGCCCCTTTCCTGTGCGGGTGCTTGTGAGGATGTGTTTCGGGTTGCTCTGGTTGAGTTGGCTCTAGAGGGTGATTTTTAGTGTGTGTTGCACTGGTTGTTCGTTCTTTTCCCCAGGCTTTTGATGGAGTCCCTGAGGTTTTCCTACGTCTCAGCATAGGAGTGTTATGTTTTGGACTCCTCGCCCGTGATTGACTCACTTCTTTGGAGCCCTGCGAGAGTTGGAGTACGAGGGACGCCCGTTGCGAATTCCGGCTCGTGGGATGAGGGAATTGCGCAATCGGGCTATACCGTACTGATTGTTGTTGTTGTTGTTGCTGTGGGGTAATCACGGGGAGTGATAGGCGACTTGAGAGCGGGAGACGGCGGTGTTGAGTACTTACCCCTGGTTTCTGAGACTCGTTGAGAGTTGCTTTAGTTTCGAGGACGAAACTTTCTTTTAGTGGGGGAGGATGTGATGACCTGGATCTCCGCAGAGCTGTTGCGGTGCTTTGGGGTGGCTACTGGAGGTCTACGCAGTGTGCGGGAGGTATTTGGGGCTTTTACAAGGTGACCAGCAGCTTCTGGAGGCCTACGGAGCATGTCGGCGGTGTTCGGGCGCCAATTTGGACACTAGTGTTGGACTCCGGGCTTCAAATGGATCACGTGGGTGATCGGGGGACCCCATCGGTTGTTTAGAGGGGTTTGCGCGCAAAACGGATATTGAGTTTGGGCTCGGCGCGAATTCCGGACTAAGAATACTTTTCCGGGGGCTTTCGGCAATTTTTAGAGTGAGAATTTGGCGAAACGGACGTCAAAATCGGATTCAGCGCGCGAAAACGCTTCAGACGGTGTATTTGCGGCATTTTTTTGGGCTCGGGTTACTGTTCACCGCCGGAACAGTAACTCCGGCGATCGCCGGCGGCGGCTGGCGACGGCCGGCGGCGGCGGGCAGGCGGCGGAGGGCCGCGGGCAGGGCGCAGAGGGCGCGGGCAGCAGCGGCGGGGGCGCGGGCAGGCGGCCGGTCCACCGCGCGGGCGTGCACCAAGGCGGTGCCACGTGGCGTGCTTCCATTGGACGGTCTACGGCGCGCGGTCCACGGAACTCTTTAGGTGCACGGTGGACCGACAGGGTGGACACGTGGCATCATTGGATTGGCTGGCTCACGGGCGTTGGTCCACGGAGTACTCGGGTTGGCTGTGGTTCACGGTGCACCAGGGCTGGACACGTGGCAGCTTTTGGTTGGTGCGGTCTACGGAATTTCGTGCACCGGGTGCACTGAACTTTGGGAGTGGACACGTGGCGCAATACCATTGGTCGGTCAACTGTGCACTGGGCGGCAGACTGCGGGCGGCAGCACTGTTGGGAGGGCCACGTGTCGCGTTCTGATTGGTCCTTTATGGTGTTTCGTGTTCTATGGGACACAGATGGAATTATGGGAATTGTTTTTAAGGGGTTTTCTTCTTAATTCAATCCGAGGCACCTTCAAGATGGGTTTTCTCCATCATAGAAGCCTCATCTTCTCAAGGGGTGAGAAGATGAAATCTTCATCAGGAAGAGAGGGAGCATCCTGTGAAGTTTGGGGAATTTATGAGGCACGGATTTCGAGATTTGGATTTTCCGGCGCGGCGCGACGATGCATTCCTGGATTGTTCTTCGGCGCAGCGACAGTGTTTTAGCTCCCCCGAGCTAACCAAGCAGTATTTTTCAGCGATTCTTGCGCCATCTTCTTCGTAACAGGTAGGGCTACATTTCCTATTTCTATTGGTTTTTCCCCATTCCGAGGTTTTCATGGGTTTTTCGGATCATCTTGTGACCCCTTGTTGCTGTGATGGAGTTTTGGACAGCGGGTCGGTATTTCGGCGATATCTCCGCAACCGGACATCGGATTGAGGCGATTCAAAAGGGGATTTGCATCTACACATCGCAAGGAGTCTACTGGAATTTTCTTGGATTTTCGTGGATTTTCCCTGAGGGTGAGGAATCCCTTTTACAGATTCTTATATTGCTGTTTTGGGGTGAAAATATTGTTCGAGGTGGTCCTCTTGTTGATTTTAGTTCTCAGCACAGAAAAATCGTGGGAAAACGTGCAGGTACTCGTTTCGACCGGTTCGTCGCGTAGATCGCAGTGGTATTTTTCTGGGAATTTATTGGGCACATTTCGCAGGTAAAATCGGCTGAACAGTAAATCTGGTTTTGGGGACAGATTTTGGGATTAACTTGGATAGTAATTGTGTGTGTGTATCCTTTGGGATTTTTGGCACAGTTTTGCGAGGACGGTTGAGGATCGGGCGCGGATTTCACTATCAGGACTTGGATTTAGCGCTCGAGGTGGGTACCGTTGTTTAACCTCCTACTTGTGATGTCCCCACTAGGCCTATTTGAGTTGCTTTCATTACATTGCTAAATGAACCGGTACAAAGTAAATAAATGGCAGAGTAATTGGGAATTGGACTATATTGCTTGTACACATTGGGACCTCTTATGTTGATGAGATAAATGGACATGGGATTACTTGGCAAATGGAAATTTAATTAGTGGCATACCTTACCTTGTGGAAGATAATAATATTTAAACCCTGTTTTTTTTTAAATAAAGGACTTTGCATGCTTAAATAAATGGACATTTAGTTAGGCCACCTTTTTCTGCTACACTATCATGATGGCATTGACTTAGGAGAAACCATGCTTTTCTCTTCTTTTGTCTACATTTGGGGATAGTACGCTCGGGTTCGAGCAGGGGCTGGGATAGTGTAGTCAGACAGTTGTGGGTTTTTGGGACAGGCAGGCTGTGAGGGCAGGGTATTGCGGCAACCGCGGACAGTAGGCGGTTGACCGGATATCGATTATTCTACCCGATTGTGGATCTTGGATTTTGGGACAGGCAGGCTTGATGGCAGGGTATTGCGGCAACCGCGGACCTTGGGCGGTTGACCGGACAGTGGTTATTGCATCAGATTGGGTATCGGTCTCCTTTTAGTGGATGGGGTTTCCCACTATTTGTTTACCTTGCATCGGGTTGAGATCGGGTCTCCTTTCAGTGGATGGGTTTTCCCACTTTGATCAGAGTCATGATCCAGTCCTGCTGTTTTGGTACTTGTTACCCAGGCATTATTTTGGTACTTGTTACCCAGGCATTATACTCGTGTGGGTCGCTCCCCTCGAGTGCCACTCCGGAGTGTGCGTTTTTACAGGCTTCGAGTCCTCGGGACTCTCTTTTCCTATCGGTGT
Source organism: Tillandsia fasciculata (assembly GCA_029168755.2). NCBI lineage: Eukaryota > Viridiplantae > Streptophyta > Magnoliopsida > Poales > Bromeliaceae > Tillandsia > Tillandsia fasciculata. The sequence continues at coordinate 74,205 of JAQOTM010000834.1, read as the reverse complement.
TATGCGTTGGCCAGCATACCCGATTTGGCAGGCAGGCAGGCACAGCAGGCAGTACCAGTGTTTACTGGTGTATCGATTGGGTCTAGGCAGGCAGGCATTCACTTTCTGATGCATATATTTAGCTATATTCCTAGCTGGCATTTTAGAGGCATGTAGTGGTAGCTCTATTCATCATCGGCAGTTTTATTTACAGCTTACCACCTTTGTTCATCTTTTTCGCCTCTTGTAGTCCTAGTGGGCACATTTGAGTTGAGGTCTACCCACTAGGGGGAGGCTGCTGTTTACAGTAGTTCTCACCCCCACTGCTTTCTCTTTTCTCTTCCCCTTTGTTCTTTTGCAGTGTCTTCTGCGGGTGCTGCTGAGTTTTCAGCGATGGGTCGAGGAGAGAGGACGGCTGAGTAGATAGACTTCGAGGCAGGTTGAGCGTGTTAGCTGGACTGTTGGTGTACCCGTGTTTCCTCAGACGGTTGTACTTTTACTTTGGGACTGGCTTTTGCCAGCAGGTTGTATATTTTTTTTGGTGAGCTGGGAGAGACAGATGTATCATTTTTACAGATGTATTGTATTTTATTTCCAGCTTCAGTCTGAGATGTATTAGTTTTAGTTCAGCTCTGTTTTATTGCTCTTTTATTATATCTCTTATATATCTGAGCAGGTTTGGCGCTTCGTGTACGCGGGAAATACCGTGTGCACGGCGGATCTGTAGACGGGCCCGGGTTCTGGTTTACACCCGGGGCGTGACAATCACCACTAGCACTACGGCCTGGTCATATCACACTCTCCGTGTACTAACTGCCTCAAGGCTCACACGTGGCATTCCACGTCCCCGGGTCATCGCTCGGACTACCGTCCCGACCAAATCTCTATCATGCCCCGCCATCAGGTCTCGGGCCGCTGTCTCTCACAGCTGACTGCGCCTGCCCACTGGGCTACAGGCCCACAGTCCACAAACATGGTCCAGGCACGGATCGTCCCCAAGCGAACCCGCTAATCGTCGCCACGCTATCACTACACTCACTGAGCAAAACCAACTAACTAGTCGTCAATCCACGACCCGAACTCTCTATCAACTCTGGCCACACTAGGCAAAGGCTAATGCGCCACCTAATCAGTTCTCTCGGGCTAACGATACTTGTGCTCCATGAGCACCCAAACAGTTGGGCGTCCTACGCCCCCACGCTAACTCAAAAAAAAATCTAGTGTTAAGCCACTTGCTCATACACACGTACGACTCCTGTACACCTCTCCCAACTAGGTTGAGGCATCACAACGACTGTTCACCAACTCTGGTGATTAACTCGCAAATCCTGCAGTGGCAATCCTCGCCATTACACCGATCCATCGGAACGGCGCCACCAAACTCTCGCTCTTTCGAGAGGTGTTCGCATCCTGAAGCCTACTCTAGGCCTCACCAACACTACTACGTGGCAACCTAGCCACAATCAACACGCCACACGGTCACTACCGTCATCAGGGGCGAACTCACGCCGCCTGGCCCGCAATCTTTCTTGCCCTAACCCTTAGGGCACAGCAACTTGGCTCTCGCGACATAGCGATCACCATTTACCTCGCGAGTCGATCTCTCACTGGACCTTATTAACCATACTTTGCCAGCAACCTAGCTGACACAAGCGTAAAACACCCTCTGCTGAAGGTGTTGGCTGCGCCGACAAAAGTTCGGCGGCCACTGCCATTCCCTTTATTGTCGCCCCTACAGGCGGCGACGCCGTATACTCATATGTTGTTTGTGCAGCCTCAGCTTGCTGCGCTCTTAGTCACTGGAGCCTATCTATCTACTCCGACTGGCACATCGACGCCACACTTAGGTGTTGGAATCAGCTTTCGGTGAAAAATTTTCGCTGACGGCAAGGAACTTGTCCTGCTGCTGGATCACACCAACAAGTGCGGTCACCCTCTATCGCAGCTCGTATACCTTGTTCGACCCAGAGCGCTCTCCCGTCACGAGTCGAAACAAGCGCGTATTCCTACGTGGTGTCATCGCTAATATGCACACCACAACGAAACGATTTGCCCAAATTTTAGCCATTTGAGCAACGCGCAATCTATATACCGACAAAAAGGCTCGTCGACCCAATCATGCGAAAGTACAAGAGGGTACTCCTTTTCATCTCCAACATTACGTTGTCGGCCGCCAACGTAATATCCGAAGAATGAAAGCTCGTCGCCCTCGATCAGTCCCAATATCCTTTTTGGGAACAACAATAATCAATCAAATACTTTCGCCCAATAATCCACACACTCTCTCGTGCTAATCCCTAGGGTCTCCCTAAGGTTGCTAACCACCTAGGACTGTTCCGAGGCTCTGATACTACTCTAATCTGTCACGCCTCGAGTCCGCCAATTTGTACGGTTCGGGCACGCCAACAGACCCGCCAATCGGGTAAGACCTTTCGCTACCCGAAAGGAACGGTAACATCCATAATAACACAACAAGTGTATGCGGAAGCTCAATATCAGAGTACTAAAAATCACTACAAATTTAAACTTTCATTAATAAACAAACAGTTTACAGGGGAAATGAAAGCATACAGGAGTGAACCATAAATTAACTTATTACACTTTACATTTCTGAACTTGCAAATAAAATTATTACAATTCTTTTACATAATTTCCTCACCATACAAGGTTCACTCAAGAAATATATAAATGGGATACCTCTGCTAGACCCTCTAGGTCTCTATGCTGCTGGGCCCTTGCCCCTGTCGTATGCCTCGCCGTCTGCATCTGGACCGTCTCGACCGCTGCATCCATTCCCGAACCTGTGGGGGGAGTCACCCAAGGGGTGTGAGAACTACAACTGAGTTCCCAGTGGGTTCAACCACCGAGAAAAAGTGTCCTACACCACTTGGTCCAATGGAAGCAATAATAATAGTGCTAGGAAACTAAAATCCTCGATATCAAATGCAGCTATACTAATAATCACTGTCTGTATATACTCATCAGCACTATGTCTAGCATATAGGCTACAATATAATAGGTCACTACACTATCTGTGTATACTCATCGACCCAGCACTACTCTGTCTAGCCACACTAGGCTGCTAAGCACCAACTCGGCCACTATGCCGCTGTATACAGGGTCAAACTAACCCGGCCACCTTGGCCACTCTATTTTTCTTTATTCTTTAGATTCTGGTGCTTTAGTTCAAGTTAACCCTCAGAAATTCTTATCCAACGGGCCCGAGCCCGGTAGTCCTGCTACCATAAGATAAGATTTCTAAGGTTGCCGATAACACCCGCAAGTGTTACCCCGCCCAACGGGGAACTTGTCATACGGGTCACTGCCCGGGAGAGGGACACTGCCCATGGCTCCGACAAGATCTACGTTTCACCCCCGAAGGTACGCCCGTTTTATCTTTTTTATATTTTCTTTCTTTTCTTTTTACTTTAGTTCTTAGCCTCTTTGCCTTTGAACACTTGCTTTTCTTTCTTATTCGAGCTTATAGCTCCCTTTTTGCCACTGGCAAATCTCTTTCTCTTTCCTTTGAGCATTTAGCTCTTTGCTTTCACTTTAAGCCCTTCGAAAGTACCTCGTCCGACGGGTCACTGCCCAGGGAGTCCTGCTCCACTTGACGAGTCTCAAATTCGAAGGCGCCATTTACATTCTCTTTATGCTTTTTAGCCGCTTTTAGCTTGCTTTTAAACTTTGCCTTTTTACAACAATTTACCTCTTATCCTAGGTCTCGCCATAAGGATAACTAGAGAGTCTCCTGGACTCTTAAACATTTCTCCTTCATTTATTTAACTCAAATTGAAGTTAAAGTTATTGTCCATTTGCCCAGACACCCTATGACTTTCTAGGGTTATATTTATTTAATTCTTTAACCTTGGGATCTCATCCCACTTTTCTGATTCCTCACTGAATCCTAGAGTTAACTTAACTCTATTTTCCGTTCACTTTTAACTTAGAGTTACACTGACTCTAATTTTCCGTTTTTCCTTTCATGTCTCCACACTTGATCCATTTTTTCCTTTCCTGATTCCTTATTGAATCCTTGAGTTAACTTAACTCTTTTTCCTGTTCCACTTTATCTTAGAGTTACTCTGACTCTAATTTCCTGTCTGTGAGTTAAAACTCCTCTAGACCATCTTAGGTTTCCTTTACCTAAGTTCCATGTCATACTCATCCTAGAGTTCCTTGACTCTATCTTGTTCACTAGTTCACCTTAGGTTACCTTTACCTAAGTTCCATGTCATACTCATCCTAGAGTTCCTTGACTCTATGTTGATCACTCTATCCAGTGTCCTTAGGTTATCCCCTAAGACAATGCCACTCGTCCAATCCTAGGATAACTCCTAAGTTGATGTCACTCGTCAAACCCCTATACTAGGTTTTCTCCTAGTCTTACTACCAACAAGTTCCGTTCCCTTATGTCTCATGATTCCTAGGGTTGTACCCTAACATGATCACAGTCATCACATAATTATTCATTTCTACGCATGCAATTATAACATTATTATTCATATTCGTCATAAAAATAATATTCATCCTCTATGCATGCAATTATCATCAATTTAGATAAGTCAAGAATTGCATTTTTCCCCTAATTCTTTTTACACATGCAAATTAATTATCTCCTTTTTGGCAACCAACAGTCACATTTTTCATCTGTGTCCATCTACACATACCAGTTTATCCCCTATTTGGATAAATCATAAATGTCACTTTTCCTCTAAATACCTTTACACATGCACATTTATCATCTATCTTTGGCAACCAACAGTTGCACTTTTCATCTGTATCTCTCTACCCATGCAATAATAATCATAATTACCTAACGCCTCTAACAGGCTACTATCATGCTTCTAGATCGAAAAGCAAAGGAGCAAGGGGAGAGGTCACCCAATTTCGGCAGAATCCCCCACCTTGTGGTGTCCCCAATTGCTTGTAGACACTTGCAATTGGTCTCCGCGCGATTCTTCTTGTTTCCTCGAGCTTGCACGCATAACGGTGCGCATCCCTCGAGTCCGCACGCAAAACGGTGCACGTCCTCCAAACCTGCACGCAAAACGGTGCACGTTAATAAAACCCGCACGCAAAACGGTGCACGTCATTTCAGCCTGCACGCAAAACGGTGCGCATGAACTCAATCTGCACGCAAAACGGTGCACTTACCTCAAATCTGCACGCAAAACGGTGCACGCTTTACTGTAGGATCGCACGCAAAACGGTGCACGTTTTTCTATCCCTGCACGAAAAACGATGTATATTATTAGAAACTGCACGCAAAACGGCGTGCGACAAAACGATCTGCACGCAAAACGGTGCACTTACCTCAAATTTGTACGCAAAACGGTGCACGCATAACTATAGGATTGCACGCAAAACGGTGCATATTTTTTTATCCCTGCACGAAAAATAATGTATAATATTACAGAGTGCACGCAAAACGGTGCGCGATAAAATGATTTGCACGCAAAATGATGCACACTTAACTGTAAAGTTGCACGCAAAACGGTGCACATTTTTCTATCCCTGCACAAAAAATGATGTATAATATTAGAGACTGCGCGCAAAACGGTGCGCGTTAGTCCAACCTGCACGCAAAACGGAGCACGTACCTCGGGTCGGCACGCAAAACGATGCACGTTTCTTTTTCAACGTTGCACGCAAAACGGTGCACGTTTTTCAAGTTTGCGCCCAAAACTGCGCATTTTTGCCGAATCCGCATGCAAAACGGTGCATTTTCTACAACTTGAACGCAAAACGAGACGCGCCAAAAATATCCGCGACAGTCCGTGCAGCAACGGTACAGTAAGACTCGGTCCCTAACACGCATAATGGCATGGGGTCAAATCCAATGTCCAAAAAGAAATTTCAAAACTGTGCCAAAAATACCGTAAAAATCAACACGTGGGACCTACCTCGACAATGCCGCGTCGCCCATCTGATTTTTGGAACACTTTGCGCGCTACACGAAATCGCCGCCGCGCCGCTCCAACCCATAAAATTTCCTCCATCTCTCTCTCTCTCTCTCTCTCTATACTTGCTCGGTTGGAGAAGAACAGGGAGAAGGAGAAATGGTACTCGGTTGGAGGAGGAAGAAAAGAAGAAGAAGAAGAAGGAGAAGAAAAGGACGGAGAAGAAGAGTTCAATGGACCCGGTCCGTGGCACCCACCAAGAGGGGACCGCCATGTGGCGGTCCTCCCCACAGGTGGGGGCGCACCAGGTGCGCGCGCCCACTGCGCCACGCGGGAAGGCGCACTTCCCTAGCGCCCTGCAGCGTGCCTTGCGCAGTAAGTCACCCCTCGAGCCGCGTGCCGTCGTTGCTTCGGAATCCGTTTTTGGTCTGTTTTTGTCCATTTTTCCTTCCGTTTTCTCTCAAATTTGACAGGCGGCTTCGTTTCAGCTTAATTTACCACAGAAAAATTTAAATTTTCACTTTGGGCCATTTCTGGACCACCAAAAGCCTCGCTGTATCCAGAATCATTGGCGGACCCCGTTCTCGCAATCCGGATATCCGATCAACACAAAATTTTTACTGTGACCTTAAAACATAATTACGAAGCTTCCGTAATTTTCTCAGAATTTTTCGACACTATTGGCGGAGCCCGTTCTCACTATCCGGCCTCCGATCAACGCGAAACTTTTTCTGTGGCCTTAAAACATACTTTCGGGGCTCCCGTAATTTTCTCGAAATTTTCCGACACTGTGAATTTTTCACTAAAAATCTGGGCCCCCTTTCCCAAATAAAATTCCAGATCTCTCCATTTTAACCCGATTTGGGTCCAACTCGTTTCCAAATGTTCCTTACTTCCCCAACTTTCATAAAAATAGTATTTCACACTATTTTTATCTACATTTATTTATGTGCCGAAAATTCGGTACTTTACACTGTGCACCCCGCCGCGCTGCTCCGTGGACCGCGCATCCTGAACCGGCCAATGACAGGCCGCCACGTGGCATCCCGGCGGTCTACAGCCCCTTCCATGCACCAAAATCCACTAAAAACTTTCGGGGGTCCGTTTTTGGGCATCCGGACTCCAAGTTAAGCGAACAAATAGTCGTTTTCAAGCGTTTTTCCGTGCTGAATCCATCTACGACATCTGTTTGGCCTAAATCTTTTTAGAAATTTCGGCAAACCCAGCCGAAGGCCAACACAGTAAAAAGAAACACACAGGGTCCATCAGTAGCATCCAATTGGTGCACTGTGGGCCAGATACACCAATACTAGGTGTTCTAACATTGGATTCATCGGAAGAACGCTGCATGGGAACTAGGGCCACTACATCCTCCCCAACTAAAAGAAAGTTTCGTCCTCGAAACGAAACAGAGTAAAACAAACGTGTCACAGCCAGAAGTCTCGAACAGAAAAGGGTAGGCATCTCGCAACTCCGTCTCTAGCTCCCAGGTAGCCTCTCGCTCTTCGTAAACCAAGTCCTCGCCAATATCCAAGGATGCGAAGTCAATCACATGAGACGGATCAACACAAATCTCCTCAATCTGAAGTCGCCTCTGTCCAAAAGATCTAGAAACTGGGCCTTCAACTCTCTCAGCTCGGCAGGCGCCATCCTGCAAGGTGCCTTCGCGATTGGTGCGGTTTCGGGTACCACATCAATCACAAACTCAATCTCCCTCTCTGGCGGCAAAATCGTCAGCTCTGGACACGTCGGGAAACTCGCGGACCACTGGACTATCCTCGGGTCCCCGTGCCGCCGTAGGCGCCTCTACAATCGCCGCTAGAAATGCGGTGCATCATCAACCGCCCGACCCACGTCGAAGAAATAGTCAAACAAAGAACTCTAACAGCCCTCGAAGACAATCACCTCCAGCCCCGGCTCACAAAGAGTAACAGTCCTTCTCGGCAGTCTAAGGCGGCCTAAAACCTCGTCACCCAATCCATACCAAGTACAAAATCGAAATCCTGGAGCTGTCGGAAGACGGGCAAGTCTGCCGGCAAGATCCAGGATCCCAACTGCACAGGGCCAACCCTACAGTATACCTTGACATGCAGAACATGATCTGGAATCGAAACCTCTAATGAATGTGATAAAGAAGCTACCGCTATATCATGCAGGGATGCAAAAGCTCTACTGATAAATGAGATGCACCGGTATCAAAAGGAGCCCGAACACGGACTGCTGAGATCAGAATAATACCTGCAACGACCTGCTCTGCTGCTGTAGCGTCCTCGACCTGAGCGGCGTAAACTCGACCGCTCGGCGCCGGGGGACGTCGCTCTGGCTGCCAGGAAGAAGATGAGGCAACATCTGGCCTGCTGTGGGCTGCAAAAGGATCGGCTGGCTGGTAAGGAACGGACGGTGCTGATGCTGATGAAGGAGCTGGATGGCCGGCTCTAGGGCACACGCTCGCAAAGTGACCGGCCTGCCCGCAGCGAAAACAATGGCCCTGTCTCTGCGGGCACAGAGTCGGTAGGTGTGAGCCTCCACAGATAATACACCGATCTGGGCGCTGCTGCTGAGAAGTCTGCTGTGAGAACTGCTGCTGTCGTGGGGGTCGATGCTGCTGCTGTGTCTGGCGAGACGCCCCCGATCTCTGATGTCCCTGGTACCCCCGGCCCTGAGAGTGGAAACGCGGAGGTCTCGGGGGTCCTTGCCTGCTAGACTGCCCCTCCTCCGGAGAAGCCGTGCGCTTTGCCCCAGAAGTCGCTACAGGGGCCGGAGATACCTCATCCATCACGGCCTCTGCACACTCCACATATAGAGCCTGCTCCATCGAGGCCTCCAAGGTCCGCAGTCTGCGGGAGCGGTGTCACTCCCCGGGGGTTTGTTTTAGCGAAAACGGTTCACAAAAGTCAAACATTTGACGTAAAAATTTCTTCTCTTTTTTTTTTTTTTTTTTTTTTGATAAAAACCCCTTCTTCCCCGGCGCGTGCCCAGACCCGCTGCATATACAGAATCTCTCTGCAACCGGACAGAGTCTCCTCTGTATATGCACGGCGTGGCGTTTAGCACAAGTTCCAAACACAATCAACCATTCAATCACAACAGTCACTAACATACAACTAAGTACCACAATTTATTAAACGCAGGGTCGATCAATTTAAAAGGATAAATCCACAGTCGTTGAAAAAGCGCCTACCCGGCACTCCGGTTTTGAAAACGCGTTTCGAAAACAGCATAAATCCACAGGGTTTTGAAAACAGTGCCCACACGACACTTGAGTTTTGAAATTCGTTTTCATAATCCATAAATCTACAGGGTTTCGAAATCAGTGCCCACACGACACTTAAATTTTAAAAACGGTTTTCGCAGTCTTTTCTTTGGTTTTACTTTTTCTTTTCCAAACGGCCAACAGAAACAAAAGGAAAGATAAGTACATAAGAAAACAACCAAATATAAACCATGCCGACATCCACACCGATCCCACGAGGGTATCGAGAACCACGCAAATGACTACAAACGTAAATGAAATGCAAAGATAAAAGAGGAAATACAGTCCGGGGTCCCCAGCGACCCAGAAGCTCCTGCCCCGTCCTCACCGTCGCCTACCTCTCCCCCCGTCTGGACCCTGTCACGAAGTGGGAAGTCAGTGACGAATAATAGTAGAGCAGAAAAAGTAGCAAAACAAACCGTAAAGCTGGCCGGAGCAACCACCCTCCCAAGAGGGAAAAGGATAACCCGAACACCTGTGAACCTGCAATACCCGACCACGTCGGACAACTAAACCGACGGGCTGTACCGTACCTATAATATCCAACCACGTCGGGCAACTAAACCGACGGGTCGCACCGCTCGCACCTCGGCGCATCACAACCCCACAACTACAGGGGCCCCACTACGTCACCTCGTGGGTATACACGGGTCATAGACCACTTTTCCGGAAAAGCGCACCCTTCGCGGTGGCCAAACCGCGGGTGCGCGTATTGCAGCCTCGAGCATAGTAACCGTGAAACAATATATATATACATGTATGCGAACCATGTGAAACAATATATACATAACCATGCATGAGAACCATATGAAGCAATATATATCCAAGCATAAGAACCGTAGAACCATAAACAATTAATCGGTACCTTCCTACAATGTTTAACCCAAGTGCGAGATCCATAGTAACCGTGAACAATGTATACATATCCATGCGTGAAAACCAAATGCTAAGACTTCCAAATAAAACCCACCTGTCACTAGTAGCGTTCCACGCTCGACTCCCCCGCGTCCCGGCACGCTCCCCGAAACTACAAAAAGGATCTCCGGGCGGGGAAGTCAAAACCCATTAAACGCAAATCAAAGGAAAAGCCCCAAACACCAACCGGCTCCCGACCGCGGCGACCAACCCCTGCGCCGCCCTGCTGCCCGCGCGGCGCCTCGCATGCGTCCAGCCCGTGCGGTGCACAGCCTGCATGCTCGGGCTGCACCGCGCGGCGCCCCCGCATGCGCGGGCTGCCCCGCGCGGCGCCCCGCGCGGCGCCCCCGCATGCGCGGGCTGCCCCGCGCGGCGCCCCGCATGCGGGTGCCCCGCGCGGCGCCCCCGCATGCGCGGCCTACCCCGCGCGGCGCCCCCGCATGCGGGTGCCGCCCCGCGCGGCGCCCCGCATGTGCGGGCTGCCCCGCGCGGCGCCCCGCATGCGGGTGCCCCGCGCGGCGCCCCCGCATGCGCGGGCTGCCCCGCGCGGCGCCCCACATGCGGGCGGCCCGCTCGGGGGAGCTGCCCGCAGGCGCGGGCGGCCCCGCGCGGCATCAAGCCCGCGCGGGTGCCCTGCCGGCGGGTGGCTCGCCCTCCCCCTCCTCCGACGATCTCAAGAAAACCCTCCCCCCGTTCGCAACAAGAAACGACAAAGGAAAAACGAAAGCATGGCTCACCTTGTCTTCGTCGGCACCGGGCGGAGGAGAGGGATCGTCCTCTTCGCGTTCGTCGGATCTTTGTGAGGAGGCGATCAATCTCTTCTTTTCCACGCCGACCGATGGGAAGAAAGGAATTTTGGGGGAACCGGTCCTCGTCCGCGCTCGGGATATCGTACGCCAAGATGAGGGGAAGGGAGGTTCGAAACCTAAATCCCAAGGCCGATTAATTAGTCGTCCTGGCACAAGGGGGCTTAAGCCCTAAATCTCAAACTTCAATCAGAGAACTAATTCGATTTGGGTGCGAACCAGGGATCCGGTCTGCCTTGATAACCGCGCAAGTTGTCTAAACTGTAAGGCAACTTTCCGAATTTATTCCGGGAGTTTCCGGAGTCGGAATCCAAAACCGATCGCGCCGTCGGTCTCCGTTTCGCGAGCTTTATTATCCAAAAATACCCGCGAGCCCCGACGGTCTGCCCAGAAACAAGAAAAAAATAAGTTACCCCTGGACCCCTTAGTCAAAGAAACGGTTCAATAAATTCAAAGGAAAGTCCAGAAAGATAAAATAAACCCGCGGTTATCACAAGCGGACAAACTGGTAAATGTCTCGGCGAAGTCCTCTCTCAAACATATAAACGCGATGGCTCTCATCTCTAGCCACATGAGGCACACATGCCAAAAGCTGGTTGAATTCCGCTATGTACATGTGCACAGGCCTATCTCCCTGGCGGAGATTCTTCAACTGCTCCTCCAGTCGCTGTCGGACACTCTCCGGAAAGAAGGCTCCAAGCAACATGCTCCGGAACTCGGCCAAGGAAAGAAGCTGCGTCCCAGGTGGACCAGCTGGTCGCACACGCCGCCACCACGCCTCAGCGTTGCTCTCCAGAAAGTGAGTAGCCAAAATAACCCGAAACCTCTCATCAACAAATAAGCTCTCGAAGTGGCGCTCCATGGTGGTGATCCAAGTCTCGGCTGCCCATGGCTCAGAACTCATGCCCGAAAAGCGGGGCGGATCGAACTGTCGAAATCTCATCAATAAATCTACTACCTCCCGCTGCTCTGCCGCAGTCAAAGATCCCGTCGCCCCAGCCGGTGGTCTACTCGAAACCGGCTTAGCAGGAACCGCTGGTGCAGGCTGCACTACAGGGGGCGCCACAACAGGGGAAGAAGGCACCGGCGAAGCCTCAGGGGGTGCCGCTGCCGGCTGTGCTCTCTGCTCCATCATGAGCATCAGCCGCGCCATTGCCTCCTCCTGGCGTCGGGTCGCCTCCGCCAACTATGCCATCTGGGCACGGAGCTCCTGAATCTCAGCCTGAGGTCCTCGCCCCGAGTCCTCCTGCTCAGGCTCAGAGGACGAAGGCTGCGAGCGCGTCACCATCGAACGTCGAGGAGGCATCCCCACCTGAGGGGCAAAGCAAACAATCAGAACCAGAAACAACACTCGAACCAATCTAGCGAAAGTCAAAAGGCATGTCCCCCTTTCAGAAGTACTATGTTGTCTGCAGCCAACATAGTCGCTACCAAAGAAAGACATGTCTATCACTCGTCCCTATCCACTCGGGAGAGTTAGAAACCCAATCAAGACTTTCGCTAAAAGTCTCGGCTCTCACGTGGGCCATCCTAGGGTTTAACCATAAGCCTAGGGTTCCTAAGTCCTCAAAGACCTACATCCTAGGCTCTGATACCACTCTAATCTGTCACGCCCCGGGGTCGGAACAGTACCCCGGCTCGCCAACAGATCCGCCGCCTCTACGGGAAGCCCCGTAGAGACGTAGCGTCTAACCTGCAAAAATAGAATAATTATACTAACAGATATCAGAGCTGTAAAAATAAACTATCTATGAACAGAAAGTAGTAGTCTCTCATATAATATACAAAATATCTTCACTACAATACAGAAGTCTCTCCAAAGAAACAAAAGAGTAGAACTCGATACCTCACTAAATAGTCTCTCAAACATGACACAACTAAAATATAAGGGTACCTCTATAACACACTGAAGCTGAAGGGGGAAGGGATCTATATCGCGACTCCCTTACCTCGGTCTGGAAGAGCTGGATCAGCAACTGGTGCAGCAGGAACTGGAGCTGAAGTCCCTGGGGAAAAGACACCACGATGGGTGTGAGAACTACCTCCCACAGTAGTTCTCAGTGGGTGCCGCCAACAAGCCCGACGGTCTGCCCACTAAGCCTACTAGAGGCATAAAGTAATATATGCAGTGCTGTAAAGAGAAAACTGGAAGATAAAGTCTACAGCTACTATGCCTCTATCTAGATGCTCAATCTCACGCCGGTACTCCAACCCGGTATCTAGCTCAATCTCAACGCCGGTACTACAACCCGGTCTTTGCGCAATCTCAACGCCGGTACTACAACCCGGTCTAGCCTACTCCGGAGTGGCACTCGAGGGGAGCGACCCACACGAGTAAAATATCTGCGCAACACTGTCGAGCACAAATGTGGCTCATGCAGGCTATGATCCAATCACTGTCTTACTCACTGGCTAAAAATTCACACTGTCACTATGACCATGTCCCAAAGATCCCAGATCCACTATCACTAACACTATCACTATCATAATGCAAACTGGTCTACAGACTGCTACAGACGCCACTCGGTCCCCAGACGCGAGTGCAAAGGCAATCCCCAGCTAATAAACCTCCCAGCCCACGACTCGGGGAGAATCACTATGTCTAGAATGACGAGAGTACAAGTCCAGAATGACGAGAGTACAACTACTATGGGGAAGCTAAGGTGATGAACAAATCTGCATACATGTTCACATTTACTGCAGTCTAACTGTGCATGAATAATTAGTTAACGGACAATTAAACTAAGTTGGGTTTTCATATTGCAAAACTTACCAAGAAGTCATCAGATATAGCAGCTAGCTACAGTGGTTTCAACATACAGTTTGCACAGATTATTTAACTCATATACTAACATGCATGCTATTACAATCGTAGAATTAGAGTGCAGTCCATAGATATTGCAAGCAGGATCACCCACCTGAACACGCTAACTGTCCGGGACGGTACAGATAAATAGTCCAGAAATCGACAATTTCCCAGATCCTCAGAGCAAGGAGCACAGAAAAGGTGCTCTTACAGTCCTGGGTACAACAACAACTCTCAATTACATACAATTCACACACAACAATAAGTCCCAAAATCTGCATGCAAGGTCACTGTTCACACGAAATTTTCACCTGAAAATACTCCTCAATAAATTCCAATAAAAATATCACGACGATCCTCACGAAGTGTAGATGTCGATAGGCTCTTGAATCGTCTGAATCCGATACCCAAAAGTGGAGATAAAATTCTGCGAAGTTGCTGCTGCCAGAAACCCATACTATTACAAAGGGGTGTAAAAATGTATCCCAAACCCCGACAAAAGCTCATTTCCAGGAAAAATGATTTACACGGAAAACGTAGATGTACCTCTTGTGCAACCGCTATCGAAAAAATCGTCCAAAAATGAGGTCGGGGTAGCTCTGCAGGTCTCCCAGACTAAAATGCGACGGAAATGGGCCTCCAACAGTATACCGTCGCTCCGCACTACGAGGTAGAAAACGCTGTCGTCGCGGCTTCAAGAAAATCTGAAACTTCTTCGGAAGATGGGCAAGAGGGAGATGAAGATTTCTTGTGAAGGGAGCAGAGGCTAATTCCCACGGGAAAGGCACCAAAAATTCGGCCCAAGGGGGCCTATTTATAGGCCTCCAAAAAAAACAGCCCAAAAAGACACCTTTATTGGGCTCGGGCCCAATTTTCGGGCGCCCGAAAACTTTCGGGCGCCTACAGTGTTGGGCCCGGGCCCAACACTGTTCACGCCCGAATCTCCCAGGTGCCGCCACATGTCAGCCGAACAGCGAACACCGGTGCAAGGCCACTCAGGAGCCGCCACGTGTCCAGCCGAACAGCGAACAGCGGTGCAAGGCCGCTCGGTGACCGCCACGTGTCCACACACTGGGCACAGTAAGGCGGTGGCGCCCGGCAATGAGCGGGCGCCACGTGTCTCGCCCGGTTGACCCGCTGCCCGCCCGGCAGTGCGACGTGGGTCGCACGTACGCACGCGGCCCGAGGCACCTACCGCGCGCCCGGTGCACCGCGCACGTTGCACCCGCCAATCAGGGCGTGACACGTGTCCCCTGCACCCGGTCCACGCCTTCCCCAGCAATTCCGTGGACCGCGCCGCGTGTACCGACCAACCGGTGACTGCCACGTGTCCCCCGCCTGGTCCATGCACTGCCGCGCTCCACCCGGTAGACCGCGCGCCCTGGGCCCGCCAATCAGGCGGTGCCACGTGTCCATGCGCCGGGTCTGTGCACCCCGCCGTGCTGCTCCGTGGACCGCGCATCCTGAACCGGCCAATGACAGGCCGCCATGTGGCATCCCGGCGGTCTACGGCCCCTCCCATGCACCAAAATCCACTAAAAACTTCCGGGGGTCCGTTTTTGGGCATCCGGACTCCAAATTAAGCGAACAAATAGTCGTTTTCAAGCGTTTTTCCGTGCTGAATCCATCTACGACCTCTGTTTGGCCTAAATCTTTTCAGAAATTTTGGCAAACCCAGCCGAAGGCCAACACAGCAAAAAGAAACACACAGGGTCCATCAGTAGCATCCAATTGATGCACTGTGGGCCAGATACACCAATACTAGGTGTTCTAACAGTGGATTCATCGGAAGAACGCTGCATGGGAACTAGGGCCACTACAATAATGGTTCTGTATGTGAAAGTTGTGTGTTAGGAAAGAATTACAGAGACTATTTTCCAAGAAACAGCAATTGGAGAGCCAAAGTACCAATAGAATTGATACATGCCGATGTTTGTGGGCCGATGCAGACACCATCGCTCAACAGCAATTATTATTTTGTGGTTTTCGTGGATGATTACAGTAGGATGATTTGGGTTTATTTTATTAAAAATAAATCAGAAACTTTTGATGTTTTTCAAAAATTTAAAAATTTGGTCGAAAATAAATTCGGTTATTATATTAGGACTCTCCGTATATATCGAGGGGGAGAATTTATTTCTAATAAATTTGAAAATTTTTGTGAAACGAATGGTATTCGCATGCAGTTGACAACTAGTTACACGCCTCAACAGAATGGCGTTGCTGAACGGAAAAAATCAAAGTTTAGTAAAGATGGCAAAAAGTATGTTGAAAGCGAAAGGACTTCCAAATAAATTCTGGGCATAAGCGGTATCTACTGCAGCATACATTCTTAATAGAAACCCAACTTTGGCGCTGGATAATATTATACATTATGAAGTATGGACAGGTTGGAGGCTGAAGGTAATACATTTTAAAATTTTTGGATCAGTTCTTTTGTTCATATTCCATCACAAAATAGACAAAAATTGGATAATAATAGTAGCAAGTGTATTTTTGTGGGCTGTAGCGAAAGAAGTAAAGTCTATCGATTTTATAATCCTGTTACTAACTTCTTAATTATAAGTCGTGATACTATATTTGATGAACAAAAAGGTTGGGATTGGAGTGCAAAAGTACAAGATAATCCACTTCCGATGTTAGGAGACGAAACTACTATTGAGAATAAGAATAATGGTGAAAATACTATAAGTATTGAAACAACACCACATGCTTCAACATGAATTTCACCAGAAACTTTGCCTGAGACGACACCGAGAAAAGTAAAATTGCTTAGTGAAATATATGAGCAATGCATGTACAAACAATGTGGAGAACCACAAACTTTCGAGTAAGCAGTAAAATCTGATGATTGGTGTAAAGCTATGAATGAAGAAATTGCAGCGCTAGAGAAAAATAATAAATAGGAGCTTCTTGAACCATGCACAGAATAGGAAGTTACCGGGTCGAAAAGAATATTGAGATAGTTGAAAGGAACAAGAGACCACGGATTGTGGTATACTATGCTAACGATTTTTATTTTTTTGGTTGTTATGATAGTGACTAGGCAGGTTCAGTAGATGATCGACGCAGCACGAGCGGATTCGTCTTCAATTTTGGTGCAGGAGCTATATGTTGGTCTTCTAAAAAACAGTAGTCGACGACTCTATCATCTTCAGAAGCTGAATATAT
Source organism: Tillandsia fasciculata (assembly GCA_029168755.2). NCBI lineage: Eukaryota > Viridiplantae > Streptophyta > Magnoliopsida > Poales > Bromeliaceae > Tillandsia > Tillandsia fasciculata. The sequence continues at coordinate 57,372 of JAQOTM010000834.1, read as the reverse complement.
AGCGGTTATGTCACGCCCCGAATTTTGAAAAGTAGGCTAAATTTTTTTTTTTTTTTTTTTTTATAAATCAGAGTTCACAACCCGGGCGTAACAGACCGCCACATGTATAGTAAATTCCCTGCCCACTTAGACAGGGCCTTTGCTATACATGCACGGCTAACAACAGTCAGTCAATATCAGAGTAGTCTAACTGCGCATGCAAAACTAGACAATTTATAATATTTAAACTGAAATGCGGAAAATGAAGTATACTGACTATATAATGGTCGGTACTATCGCAACAGCCTCACCAACGTGTCCCGATATCCCAACACCCGAACGACCTGAAAAACAGTCACCCAGGGGGTGTGAGATACATCGACAGTATATCCCAGTGGGCACGACGAGCCGGGAAATAGCTAGTCGTACCTACTGGATACAATAATCTGCGGATGGTAGATAAATCCATAGGTAAAGCTGAATAAACAATTAAGATCTACAGATAATCAGGAATGCTACAGATAAAACTGGATAGACAGATAATCAAGCACAGGGAGCTGCAGATAATAAATGCTGGAATCAGGATATAACTGTGCAGATATGGATGTATGAATAAACAGCAAAACATGCTAACATATCGAACTATCAGCTATGCATCAATAAAAGGATAGCATGTACTAACCGATGCCACTATTGGTCTCGAGGACCTCAGGCGAAGATATCTATGCCGAGCCAATCGCAATCACACTGGTTTCCACCTAGCAGAGCTGAACAGCAACCCCGTACCATTGATACAGCCGAGAGGATCCTCGTACCTAAAGGTACAGCCGAGAGTTTCCTCGTATCGGTACAGCCAAGGGGCTCCCCGTACCCAGTGATACAGCAAGAGGGGATAAGCTCACGGGTCAGCCAGACCCTTTACCGGTAAAGAACGCAATGTGGGGGATCAATCCCACAGCGTACGCGAACGAACAGCAGGTGCACAATCATCACAATGCTAATGCTAAATCTCACGGTCCGCAGACCGGGTATTCGGCAACATGCCGGAAATCTCCACTGGGATGCAGATGTCTATAATCAATCATATCTCATGCAGTCTGGAATACAAGAAATATGTATCTCTGAATAAAAGCAAGTCTATGTAGTGATCGAGCAAGCATGATATAAATGTCCAAATATGAGCTAATGAACTGTCATCTAACTAATGACCAATCAAGCAGGTATATGTCCAGGTATATGCGAAGGATAATAGATCAACAAAAATGAAGCTTATAAACATAATCTGGGCTAAATAGAAGAACAGGTGTCCGACTGGACTAAAGCAAACAGAGGGCCGAAAAGATAAAGCCCGGACCGAAGATAACCCACCTGTATGTAGGCCGATCCAACGACTCCAACAGAAGGCTCGTGGGCCGGAGTCAGACTGCAAGGACCTGAATCATAAAGTGCTAATCAGGAATGACTCACTAGTTAAACCACTAAAATCGATGCTCGCTCGGACTATAATCACTTTATCACTTCCGGCAGGGCCAATTTGGCTCCGGAAGCCACCGACAGAACACTGGAGTCACTGGGGCTGCTAGGACAATGTCGAGAATGACCAGAGGCAGATAATAAAGTCCATTTGTCATTTTATTTCATCAAAGTACGTGAACATGCACTGAAAGCTGTTAAACCGACGATTTCGCCGATTTACGGTTCGTTACCCGATTCCCGCTCAACTAAGACTAACGGACCTCCAACGAAAAGTTTAGAGATCATGTAAACGATCCCCGAGACAGCCCACGAAGTTACTTTTGCATCTAAGTCCCCAGGGTTTTCTAAAATCACACAATTATTCTCACAAATTACACATTTCGGCTCGTTAAAAATATTCGAAGGGTTCTAACATGAACTGAAGGTACCAGTAGATAGTTCTCGACCTAACTAAAGCCGTGCTCGCTGTTTGGAGTTGACACGACGCCCGAAAACACAATCGGGTCCATAAAATCTTTTAAAATTGCATAAAATCACTAAGTTAATAGCTTGTTTTGACTCGTTTTCGCAATCCGGGAATCCAACGACGACGCGGTAAGTTTCAGCGCGTTCGTTACGTCGAGACGGAGGCCGTGCTCACAAGATTGGGCTGACACGAAGTCCGAGGGCAAAGTTGGCCCATAACGATCTAAACCATCAATTATCACTTTACTAATACATGATAAATACTTAATCAAAATTAAAACAAATGTGAGCATCATGCTTAATAGGATATGTAGAGTCGAGGGCTCACCTCGGGTGTGTCGCAGACCCGCCGGAAAGATCGCCGGAGCGGCACCACACCAAATGCTAGAGCTCGGTTTGGGGCAATTTGCACCAATTAGGTTCAAACCTGCATTAGAGTTGAGCACGAGGTCAAGGTCACTTGCAGCAACCGGTTTGTCCGAGTCGGACCCATCGCCGGCGGCCGGAGGCAGCTGTTGGCCGGAAAAACCCAAGCCCGAACACCTTGAGTGCAAGGTTGGGGAGCTCGGTTTACAGAGACTATGGGGTGCAACAAACTTGATGGAGATTCTCTAAAAAGCTTTTGGATCTTACCTGGGTCACCTGCCGGCATCCACGAGCGGCGGCGATGGCCGGAGTGCAAGCTCGGATCCAAGGAGTGGTGCAACAATGGTGATCAAAACTGGACGTCTGAACTCCCATGCAACTCTATGTGGGGCCTCCCAAGTGTCCCAGTAACTCACCTGGGTCAGTGGGCGGCGTCTGAGGGCGACGGCGATCGCCGGCGACCGAGACCGACCCAAGCTCGGTGAAGCTTGGAGGGAGGAACTACAAAATGAATCCTCACGTAAACAACTCCATGCAACCACATGCACTACCTCTAAATGATCACATAAACTTACCTGGGTCGCTGGCCGGCGGTGGAAGGCGCCGGCGACACGCGGCGGCGGAGCTCGGCCAAGCTCGGAGGAGCTTTAATGGTGGATTTCGACCGGCGGTATTTGGGCCGGCGCAACTTGGACCAAGTTGTTCCCCTTGGCTCCACGGAGCTTCCAGAGGTGGTGGCCGGCGGCGTGGGTGCGCGGCGGCGCCGGGCGGAGGAGTTCCGGCGAAGGCTCAAATGGTTCAGTTTTAGGGCATCGTCGTGCGGCGTGGATCGTTGTCCGATCCACTCCAACCTCTAGGGGAAGCTTGCAGTCGACGTGGGGGAGAGGATCAACGGCCCCGATCTTGAGTTTACCGGCCGGATGAAGGCGGCGATCAGTAGCGGCCAAAAATAATAATTCCGACGAGACCTTGCTCCCGCCGGCACCCGGGTCAACGGCGGCGACACGGGCTGCACCAAGAAGGTCCCCTCGTTGTTAGGAACATGATGCTAGGGTCCTTGGGCGAAATTAAACAGAAAAGTCCCATAAACTCACCTCGCCGGAGAACTTGGAGGAGAAGAACGCTCCCGCGGCGGCGCACGGTGGCGCCGGGTCTCGGCTCGAGTTTCAACCTCACAGGGGCACCCTCAGAAGAGGTTTGGTGCACTCACTCCTCCTCTGGGTGCTTCCTTCTCCATCAACACCCGAGATCAAGAGGGTATCTTGATCATTTTCCTTCTCCGGCGATGAAGCGGCGGCCGGTGCGGGGCTCCCGTGGAGTGCGGCAGAGGAGGTGTAGTGATGGTTGAGGGGTGCGGCTAGGACAAGCACCTCGGGGTTTAGGGTTCCTTGGAACCCTAGCTCGAGTAGGTGTAGTATATATAGTATAGTGTACAATTGCGACTTACACCCTCAACACCTGATATTAAGAGCTGGGTCCTTTACAGCATGTTCATTTCACACAAAAGTCCCTCTCCCATGAGTTGCACGGTTTTCGAGGAACGAACTATAGGGTTTTCGCGCAATTTATCACGTTTTTCGCCTTATTTCATGCTTTTCGAGACAACCGAGTCGTCAAACTAAAAAATGGACACCGCCACGACGTCCGGCTCGGCGAGACCTATCAGGTAGCGATTTTGGTTCGCAAAAATTTAGCTCCATAATTTTTAAAATCCAACTTATACTATAAATTATATAGTTCGGCACGTTTTACGATGCTTTAGGCTCGTCAAACGGAAATTTCGTCGGCGCCATTGCGTTCAGATCGTCGAAACGGATCAAATCGACTATTTGGATCGCTATGTTCGGACTCCGAACAGTGAACTAATCCACATTGCATCCGTCGGAGTCCCGAAAATCGAGGTTACTGTTCATCTACAGTAATTAACTTAAGTTATACTGTGCACAGAGCACTGTTACATTGGTCGCGGCTATTTGCCCGCTTCTTCATCGATTTCTGGAAGATCTGACCGTCAGATCGAAAAGTGCTGAATATGAATCTCGCTCAGTTCGAGGAGACGATCGCAACGGTCAACTCGGATTTTCAAGATCATGTCCGGATTGGAAAATAGCCTTTTTGTCTCGTAAATCGTGCAACTCGCCTACTGGCAATTGACTAAATAAATCAACTAGGGTCTTTTGAATTCAGAATCAACTGTAATCCCACTTTTAATCTATTTATTAAAAATAAAATATTTTGGACTATTACATAACTCCCACCAAAAAAAAAGTTTCGTCCCTGAAACTTACAACTTAAAACAAAAGAATTTTATTCCCGAAGCTTACAACTTGAAGTCCTACTGTCACGCCCCGGCGTCGAAACTGCGACCCGGGCTCGCCAACAGATCCGCCGCCCATACGGGAAGCCCCGTATAGACGAAGCGACTAACCTGCAAAAGATCAGAATATACTATACAGATATCAGAGCTGAAAGTAAAACTGCTAGAAATAAAAACTAAGTGTACAACTACAACTCTCAAATAGTACAAACCAAACTCACCAAATACAAAAATCTCTCGAGCAGTAAAATAAATACAAACTCTATACCTCACTACAAAGTTCTCTCAACATGAACTTGTTACGGCTTTTTGGTGTTGGCACATTTCGTGAGTCAAGTCAGTAAGTTGAGTCGGAGTCTTAAAGGGATCAATTTGTCAAATCAGCCTTCGAAGACTCGTTGAAGATTCAACATGAGCCCAAGTCAACTCTCAGGTATGATTAAATATAGCTCATGGTGATTAAAGTTCATTTATAATCATTGGAAACAGAAAATTAATGAAAACCAGTTTAGACTTGGTTTTAGGAACTTGGTTTTAACTTATAACTTGTTTTAAGTTTGGACTCCGGTACTGGGTTTATTTTGGATAAAGTTTATCTTGGAAAAATCAGTTTTTACATTGCGTACCGGAACCACACTTGAAGTTCCTCTAACCCGACACAGAATTTTCTGTAAATTGCATTGCGTACCGGAACACGGACTCGCGTACCGGAACACAATAGAAAAATCTGTGTTTTGCACCATTGCGTACCGGAACACGATATTTGGTACCGGTACACAATGCCCTCTCGGGAAAAGTTTCCTAAACCGACTCTAATATGTTTCCAAGGGCTATAAATAGACATTTAGGGTTTCTCAAGAACGTGGGTTCAATACCGATCAATTTATAAAACACTTGAGAGCAACCCTAGAGGCTAGGTTTTTATCGTTCTTCTTTATAGCCTCTTTTAGGTCAATTCGACGGTTCTTCCAAGATCTTTCTTTTGTCGAATTGATCTAATCTTTGCTTAGAGATTTTTCCCATGGATCTTCATTGATAATCTAAGCAAAGGATCACCATCGAAGCCAATATTCTTACCGGCTGAGTTTGCGTCGTGGATTCGACGTGGCACCGTGGATTCGGTGTGTTGAAGGCGTTTCGTGGATTCGAAACGTGTGCTCGTGGATTCGAGTGGCGTTCGTGGATTCGAACGTGTGCAGTGGACGTGCAAACGGTGGAGCGCAAGGTCCGAAGAAATTGAAGGAGGGGTTGAATCCGTGGAGACGGTAATCACCTTGTTATTCTTCGTTTCTTAGTGGATTGTTATTGCGTGGACATCCAACCGGTCAGCGCAAGGTCCGAAGAACTTGAAGGAGGGGTCGAGTCCGTGGAGTCGGTAATCACCTTGTTATTCTTCAATTCTTAGTGGATTGTTATTGCGTGTTGGTCCCGTGGTTTTTCTCCTGGATTGGAGTTTCCACGTAAATCTCGGTGTGTTGATTTTTATTTTCCGCATTATTTTTTATTTTTGCACTGAGATTGGTTTTTATAATATTACACCTATTCACCCCCCTCTAGGTGTTTGATAGTACCTATTTAGATCCTTGTGGATCCTAAATAACTCTACAATTGGTATCAGAGCGGGTTTTAGGTTTATCTATCATAATGGGTGAAAGTGGTAATATTTTTAGACCTCCTCTTTTTGATGGGACCAATTATGCATATTGGAAAATGCGGATGAGAGCTTTTCTCATCTCTATTGATGAGCGGGTATGGCAAACCGTTGAATACGGTTGGGTGCATCCTGTTGAGGAAGTAGGAAATTCTACTACCCCAAAACCTCGCTCTAGATGGTCTAAAGAGGAAATCGAAAGATCTTCTTACAATGGGAAAGGTATGAACGCTCTTTTTAATTCTCTTTCCTCGACTGAATTTTCGAGAATTTCCGCGTGTGAAACCGCGAAGGAAATTTGGGATATTCTCAAAATTACACATGAGGGTACTAATCTTGTAAAAATTCAAAAGCTCCAGATGCTTACAAGTCAATTTGACTCTATTCATATGGAAGAGCATGAATTGTTTACAGATTATTACACTAGACTTCAAGATGTAATTAATACATGTGCTAATTTGGGAGAAAAGATCCCGGAGTCGAAAATTGTAAGAAAGATTCTTCGGACTCTTCCGGAACGGTTTAGGGCAAAGGTTACCGCCATTGAAACCGTTAGTCATCCGGATGAGATGAGTGTAGAGGAATTAGTAGGTGCTTTGCAAACTTATGAGATGACTTTTCCTACTAATCAAAATTCTTCCAAGTCTTCTTCTAAGCTTACAGGTATTGCATTCAAATCAACAAAGGAAGAAGATGACGAATCGAGTTCCGACGATGAAATCTCTTTTGCCGATTTTGAAGAACAACTGGCGCGGATCACAAAGAAATTTCGTCGGAAATTTTGGAAGAATCGAACCGATGGATCTTCATCCACGAAACCATCTAAAGGATCATCGGGTTCTAAATCCTCTAAACTCAAAGGCGTTGCAAAACCTTCTAAAGAAAAAGAAAACGATGATTTCGAAGGGGAAATCCGATGCTATCGATGTAGAGGCTACGGCCATATTTCAACGGATTGTCCTTCTAAGAAATCATACAAAAAGAAGGCTTTGCAAGCAAAAACTTGGGACGATTCTAGTTACGATGAATCGACCTCAAGTGAAGAGGAAAAAGAAAAAATTGTTGCTTCTCATGCCTCTCTAATTCCCTCTTCTAATTTGTGTTTATCATCTTTAGTCACTGACTCTATTCCTTTGATTTTGCATGAAACATCAACAACCGGCGGAGAGTCATCAAGTGAGGGGGAGTCGGACGAAGAAGAACTCGTTGAGGCATACCAACAACTTCTTGCGGAATCAAAGAAGATGGCCAAACTTAACAAGAAGTTGAGGAAGCAACGACATGAAGTTCAAGACGAGAATCAAGCTTTAAAGATCAAACTTCATGATCTCGAGGAGGAACATGGACGGGTTTTAGACAATAATAGAATCCTCCAAGAAAATCTAAACCAATCGGAGACAAACGCTAAATCATATATGGACAAGGTTGGTTTTCTAGAAAAGCAGTTTGAGGAGATTCATGTCACCAACCAAGCTTTGACCAAGCAAGTTCATGAACTTAAATCCGACATACAAAGGCTTTCAACCGGTTCCAAGAAACTTAATTGTATGTCCGGATTAGGTCAAGCAAGCAAGGTTGGTTTGGGATTTAAAAAGGACCAAACTGCGCATGCTTCAAGTTCCACAATGAAATCGAAAGGAAGGACATGTCACCTTTGTGGACTTGAAGGACATTTGGTGAAGGTTTGCCCGAAAAAGAGAAAGAAAAATCTTCGGCAACTTCATCTACGGAGCGGACTCAACGGAATCAAAAGACACATCAAGTCAAAGGAGTTCACTCAACCCACCAAAGGTCCGAGCCACAACATCAATCATTCAAGTGGATCATTGCGAGGCAAAGACCTAAGGTGGATCAACAGTCAAAGCTACCAACCCCCGGGCACAATGAATCAAGACAACCCAAGATCCGACGATTTTGGATTCGGAAAGGTGATATCTTTCCTTGTCTTAAGTTCTAATTAGCTTATGACTGTATGTAATGCTTTGATTGGTTTTCCCTTCATATTTTTCTTAATCTTTGCATTACATGTTTTTCAATGCTCTTAGTTTTTATACTTTGTTTTGAACAAAAGGGTTTTTATTGAACAAGTGCATTGAATAAAAAGGGTTTCACTTTCAATCACTCCAATTTAATTTTATATGAATTATCAACTTTACTCCATAATCATAATTCTTGAAGATACTTCATTATAGGAGTTTTTGATATTATAAGCATCAAATTTTAGAAATCATGTGTGATCTTTAGATGCTTAATCTATCTCGGTTGTGTGAATTCATTGTGATAAACGTGAGACAACCGATAGACTGAAATTTGGGATTTAATTCTTTCACGTAAGAGATTGCCTTCTTACAAGGGTAAAGAAATGAATTATAAAAGATGTGGAAAGAGTTACATCCGAAAGGAGTGTGAAAACTACCACCACATGTTGGAAAGAGCTACCACATGTTATGGATGTTTGAAAATATTTTATGAGAATTTTTAGTTGAAGCATTCGGAGATTTAAATTCAAAGTTCTTATTTTGAACAATCTCCTGGTTGGTATAAGGTGGGATAGTTAAAAAGATGCTCAAAGAGCCACCCTTAGGTACTTTAGTGCTTATCTCAAATTTGAAAGGGTAGAATTCAAGATTGATGTCATTTGGAAAATCTCCGTAAGTCATCTTTGTAAATCCGTTACATCTTGATAGAGTTTGGATCTCAAGATTATTTTTGATGACTTGTGTTTGATGAATATAACATGAAAAACGGTCTATAATGTTTTACCTTTATTTTTCATGATTTTGGAGTAAATCTTTTTAATTTTTATAATTAATTGGATTGAATGACATCTATGTGAATTCATTGTTTTTCAAAGCACTTAAATGGATTTCTTGATGGTATACAAATCGGTATTTGAAAAGATTTCAAAATTTGGATTTGTTTCAAGAAATTTTTGCTTTTTGGCTCTGTTGTTCCGGTACCTGCTTTTTAGTACCTGAAAATCCAATCCGGATTAGAAAATCCAATCCGGATCCCGAATGTGAATTTTTCTGGTTTTTCACTTGCGTACCGGTACTACTCTTTTAGTACCGGAACTACATTGCGGATCCGGATTACCCCCTGTTTTACAATCCGGAACCCGAACGAAGGTTTTTCGGTTTTTACACTACGTACCGGTACGCGACTTCTTGTACCGGTACGCGATCTGGAATTCCTTATATTCCGAAACAACAATGTTTTTATTTCATCTCTCCCACTTCAAAACCCTCCCTCTCTCTCTCTAAAACATCTCTAAGGGGTTTTTCTTCAAGATCAAGAGATTTGTTGCTTTGATTTGTAAGTTTCTTCATGAATCTTGCTTTCTTTTGCTTCAAAACCCTAGTTTTTAGGTTTTGATGTTTTTTTTGGGATTTATGAGTTGATCCTTACTCCAAATGAAATCTCTTGCTTAAATCACTCTTAATTCATGCTTAGAACATATTTGGTTGCTTTCTATCTAATTAGATTCATGTTTCCATGCTTATTTGATTGAATCTAACATTTTCATATGTTCTTAGTATATAAGAAAATTGAGAATTAGGGCTTTTTGATGTAAATGAATTTTGAATGATGAATCATCACTTGTGACATGTTTAGAATGTTTCTTAGACATGTTTAAGCCTTTCTATAAGATCAAATCATAGTGCATTGTGTTCTTTGTAGGAAATGGCATGTTCATGGCTTCTTGCACTAGTGATCTTAATGGCCACTGGAAGTGGACGTGGTCGTGGTTCTGGAAAGAAAAAGGCTACCAAACGATCACGCAACGAGGATTCAACTAGCTCAGATTCTGAAAATTCCTCAGAATATGAAGAAGAAACAGTTCAAGGAAAAGGAAAAGCACCTATGGCTCCACGGAAAAAGAAGGGTGCGGATTCTCCTCCGCGTAGAAGTACCGGTGGACCGGTAATACGCGACCGCTCTCAACGGAGATCTAATGTTGATGAAAGTGAACTGCATGTGAGTGCAAAACGCCGTGCTAGATTTGCAAATCGCACATGCATTGGAGAGCGACACGTGAACTTTAATGAGCTATGTCGTGAGGTGCCAGACTTTGCAAGGATTTTGGAACGAAGCCATATTCGGCCACTTGGCAGCGTTCAACCTAAGATGGGTTTTTGTGTGGAGATCATCAGGGAATTCTACATGCAAGGTAACATACTTCAAAAAGATCATGACACCGGGGCCTTCGTCTTTGAAACAACAGTTAGAGGCGTCAAGTTTGACATTACTCCAGCAGTAATTGGTGCAAACCTTGGATTAGCTGTTGACACTACTGGTCTTTATTATACTGATGGAAACTTCCTACATGATACCCATTGGGATATGGTTGTGGACTCTATTTGCAAGACAGGGACGCACACGAACAGATCATATGTTGAATCAAAGGACCTAAAACCAGAGTATCATATTTTGTCCTTAATCGTATGCTACAACCTATTGCCCACACTGGGGACCAAAAGGATTCGATGGGATCGATTGTTACTTCTCTTTCTCCTTGGTCACCCGGAAAGTGCAAATGGAATTAACACCAACATTCCATTTCTCATTTGGCAGCAGATGGTGCATGTCATTGAAGGATCTAGACAACGTGACCTTCTACCGTATCCGATCTTGATTACGCGTATTCTGGAAGATCACGGAGTGGACATTACTTGTGCCAAATATGATTATGGCTTGGGGGCAATTGATGGAATCACTTTAGCCAAGTCAATTAGCACTTTGAAGACTTTTGGGCATACAAAAGCCTATGCAAGTGAAGCGACAGTGAGTGCACCACCTCGTCAAGAATCTCCTGAACCAGATGAGGTTGTAACTCTTCAAACCCTGCATCGGGATGTTCGTTCACTAAAGAAAAGGATGGAGCAAAGGATGGAGCGAGGCTTCAAGAAACTTGAGGATAGCTTAAAGAAAATCTTCGATATTCTTGGATGCAAACATGATGATGTGGTCACTGGAGCAACTGCACCGAGTACATCTCACGGACCTACATCACATGAGGACGATGAAGATTCAGATCAGGATGAGTGATCTCTTTACCTTCTTGTTTTTGCTTTTTAGTTTCTTTTCACTTTGTGTTGAACAAGAACTCTAATGGGCATGTAACTAAGAACTTATCCTTCTAGTATGTTCTCTTTTTGTTTCTATTAACTGTTTGACAATTTGTGACAAAAAGGGGGAGAACGGAAATGATCGTAGGGGGAGAACACGATCACAAAGGGGGAGAACATGGAGAACATGTTGGAGATGCTCAAAATAGGGGGAGACATTGAAAGAGCCGAAAAACAAAAGAACCAAAAGGAAGACGGATCAAATGTAGGATTTTAATTTCTAACGACTAACATTTGATTGTGTTTGGAGTTTTGTTTTTGCAGGAATTACATCACTTTAAGACTCCAAGTCCTAAGTCATAGAGTTTGTTCTAGGACTGTTTGGTTCAAATGTATTTTGTATTTATTGGATCTTTCACGCAAAGAAAATCAATGTTCTGGTGATGACATTGAATTTCGATCTTTTGGTTTAAGATGAGTGACTTGAGAGTTTTTATGTATTTTTGGGTTTTGTCACGAAATTGCCAAAGGGGGAGATTGTTACGGCTTTTTGGTGTTGGCACATTTCGTGAGTCAAGTCAGTAAGTTGAGTCGGAGTCTTAAAGGGATCAATTTGTCAAATCAGCCTTCGAAGACTCGTTGAAGATTCAACATGAGCCCAAGTCAACTCTCAGGTATGATTAAATATAGCTCATGGTGATTAAAGTTCATTTATAATCATTGGAAACAGAAAATTAATGAAAACCGGTTTAGACTTGGTTTTAGGAACTTGGTTTTAACTTATAACTTGTTTTAAGTTTGGACTCCGGTACTGGGTTTGTTTTGGATAAAGTTTATCTTGGAAAAATCAGTTTTTACATTGCGTACCGGAACCACACTTGAAGTTCCTCTAACCCGACACAGAATTTTCTGTAAATTGCATTGCGTACCGGAACACGGACTCGCGTACCGGAACACAATAGAAAAATCTGTGTTTTGCACCATTGCGTACCGGAACACGATATTTGGTACCGGTACACAATGCCCTCTCGGGAAAAGTTTCCTAAACCGACTCTAATATGTTTCCAAGGGCTATAAATAGACATTTAGGGTTTCTCAAGAACGTGGGTTCAATACCGATCAATTTATAAAACACTTGAGAGCAACCCTAGAGGCTAGGTTTTTATCGTTCTTCTTTATAGCCTCTTTTAGGTCAATTCGACGGTTCTTCCAAGATCTTTCTTTTGTCGAATTGATCTAATCTTTGCTTAGAGATTTTTCCCATGGATCTTCATTGATAATCTAAGCAAAGGATCACCATCGAAGCCAATATTCTTACCGGCTGAGTTTGCGTCGTGGATTCGACGTGGCACCGTGGATTCGGTGTGTTGAAGGCGTTTCGTGGATTCGAAACGTGTGCTCGTGGATTCGAGTGGCGTTCGTGGATTCGAACGTGTGCAGTGGACGTGCAAACGGTGGAGCGCAAGGTCCGAAGAAATTGAAGGAGGGGTTGAATCCGTGGAGACGGTAATCACCTTGTTATTCTTCGTTTCTTAGTGGATTGTTATTGCGTGGACATCCAACCGGTCAGCGCAAGGTCCGAAGAACTTGAAGGAGGGGTCGAGTCCGTGGAGTCGGTAATCACCTTGTTATTCTTCAATTCTTAGTGGATTGTTATTGCGTGTTGGTCCCGTGGTTTTTCTCCTGGATTGGAGTTTCCACGTAAATCTCGGTGTGTTGATTTTTATTTTCCGCATTATTTTTTATTTTTGCACTGAGATTGGTTTTTATAATATTACACCTATTCACCCCCCTCTAGGTGTTTGATAGTACCTATTTAGATCCTTGTGGATCCTAAATAACTCTACAGAACTCTCAAAAGTAATAAGGGTACATCTACTCTCGGGACGACGACTGGTAGGGATCTAGCTCGCGACTCCCTTACCTCGATCAGAAGAAGCAGCACCAGGAGCAACTGGAACAGGAGTAGAAGTCACTGTGGGAAAAGACACCACGACGGGTGTGAGAACTACATCCCAAGTAGTTCTCAGTGGGTGCCGCCAACAAGCCCGACGGTCTGCCCACTAAGTCTACTAGAGGCATAAAGTAACAATAATAATACTGAAATGAAAGGGCTGGGAAAGTAACTCTACAGCTACTATGCCTCTATCTAGATGCTCAAGGAAATGAAAACAGATGGAAACATGATGCATCTACTAACTCAAACAGTACAGTCACCCAATCTACACTGACTGCCGCATAGGGTCCAGTCAAACCTGCGCCTACCTACTGCCGTGACATCCCGGAGGACCGGACTTACGTAGGGCGTCCGTGGCTGCCACTAACTGGCCCAGCCAGAGGGACTGCGTCCGTAACTGCCACTAACTGGCCCAGTCAGAGGGACGGCGTCGACAAGTCGCGATACAAAAGTAGCAAATCCACCCCGGGCGTGGCTCTCGAGGGGAGCGACCCCACCGAGGAAGAAGGTATCCGCGCACTCTGTCGAGCTCAAAGTGGCACTGCAGGCTATAGTCAAAATCCACGCTCACGCACTGAACGGAAAGACTCAATCCTCAAACATCTCGCACAACAGTCGGAGCACTCTCGACGACTCAGCTGATCAGCTCACGCGAAACACGAGACACAAGCCTCACCAACAACTCGCAGCACAAAACACACTGGCTAGAGATACTCCACAGCCAGGATCGACCCACAACAGAACACTAACTCACAGGAAAGACCGACACCATAAGGGTTCAAAAACCCGGTAGGCCGGTGCTTAGAACCCTATCAAACAAGAACAGACTCTAGGCTCCGCCTATCCAAGTTCCCGACCCCTTATAGTTCGGGGATACAGCAACCTCGGTACAGCACGCAGAAAACACCAACTAGGGCCCGAAAGTCCCGGGAGACCTACGCCTACAACCCTATCAACAAGAACAGGTTCCAGGCTCGGCCCCCGCGGCTTCCGTCCCGAACGAAGGAATGGCCCCTAGAACCCAGACCACTCGAATCCTTTCGAGTGGGGAGATTACAGGAAACAAGTGACTTTTGTTATTGAAAACCATTTTGATCTGGAAGAAATCCATATTTAATGATTTTAGTTCTTTTTAGAAAAACAATTAGAAAACAAGTGTTTTACCCAAACCCCGAAGGGCTGATGCCTTTGTCCAATCAAACAAGAACAGACTTCAGCGGCCCTTCGAAGCTTGGAAGAAAAACATAGCTAAACTAAAAATCATGTGTATGTCCAAAAAGGTTCTGGGTTCTAGGTCCAGCTAAAACAAGCACACAACTGCCACTAACACAGTGGCGACAGCACAACAGGGATACAAGACCTCCCGGGACTACCGTTTACCCAAACGGCTCCCGGCACAGATAAGCGACCCACTACAACTACCAGACTCCACTCTGCTCCCAAGCACGAGTGCAAATGCAACCCACACTAAAAAGAAGTCCCAACTGCTCGGCCCACTACCCGGGCGAGGATAACACTAAGTCCAGGAATGAAAGAACAGTGTGGATGTCTAAACATAAATAACCCTAGCCCAAGTGAGGGTTTTCTACTGGTCTGGTTACACATGCAACATATGACGGGGGTGCTAGGTCAGGTTCCAAGAGAACAATATTTAACAGGTAGAAGAAAGCAGAGAAGATCATCAGATAATTACAAAAAATACTAACATTCACATTCTAGTATTCTACCCAGTCCAAACACTATCATGCATGATTCTATGACAATAGAATTAGAGCACGGTCCATAGATCCTGAAAGCAAAGCCACCCACCTGAAGGTGCTAACTGTCCGGGGTCACATAGCTGAGAAAACCAACAGAACAGCAACTCTTATGTCCAACAGGTCCAGTACAGTCCTCAATCCCTCCTGGGTACAACAAAAGGCTACAGTTACACTTAAATCCCAAAAATCTGCCCAAAAACACACGCTGAATTTTCAGCTGCAAAGAAACCCATATTTCACCTGCAGAAAGTGCTCAATAAATTCCAATGAAAATATCCCGGCGTTCTTCGCGTCGATAGCTTCGAAACAAGTACCTGCACGCCCAAATCGGAGTTCCGTAGGCCAAGATATAAATTCCACAACACGGGCGCGCGAAAACATACAACCACATAACTGTAAAATCTGGCACAGATAGAGAGGAAGATGTATACCTCCGGAAAGCTCTCAAGAAATTCCAAAAAAAATACCACGATGATCCTTGCGTCGAGTAGATAAAAAAAGTCTATAAGCACGTCCTGATCTGAGATTTGTGCGCGAAGATCTCCTCAAAAGAAGCTGCTGCCCTCTCCAAAATCTCACAGCAAGAAGGGTCCCAATAAGCACGAGAAAACACCTCGAAAAACGCGAAATCTGAAAATGTACGTGAAACCCAAAATCGTAGCCTCACCTATTGCGAATCCAACGGATTAGAAATCGCTCAAAAAGATGGTAGGAGTATGTCGGGGGAGCTCGTGCACCGAAGAGCGACGGAAGAAGCACCGAAGAAAGAGCGTCGCACCGCGCCAAGAAAATGAGAATCTCGAAAAGCGTGCCACCAAAAATCTCAAAACTTTGCAGATGGATGCAACATAGCTCGGGGATCAACTTTGCTGAAGGTGCCGTGGCGAGAGGAGGCTCGGAAATGCCAGAAAAAGAGGAAAGAAGGAAGCTCGGATCGCTTTTATAGGCTCCAGGAAACAATTCGGAAAATACCGAATGTGTCCCTGTTTCCGGGCGCCCGGAAGATTCGGGCTGCTACAGTGTTGGGCCCGGCCCAACACTGTGCAGGCCCGAAACTTCCACGGGCCTCCACGTAGCCCGCCACACAGGCGACACCGAAGGCATCCACTGCGCGGGCGACACGTGGCCACCCCAGCAGGCGACACGTGGCTCGGTGGCTGGTCAACGCGCGCCCGACACGCGCATGTGCGCACGCCTGGCGCGCCGCCTGCGCACTATGCACGCACGCGCCCCGAGGCGGTGCAGCGGTTCCGTGGACCGAGTGAACAACACCGCGCCAATCACACGCTGCCACGTGTCCACCACCGGTCCACCGTACACCAGCAATAAGTCCCGTGGACCACGACTGCTGCGCCGACCAACCGGGAACCGCCACGTGTCCCATCCCGGGTGCACGCCTCCGCGGTTGACCGCGCGCCTGCCCGCGCGCTGTGCGCTGCCCGCGCCTGCCCGCCGCCGCTCCCGAGCCTGCCCGCCGTCGCACCGCCGCCCTCCGCCGTCGCCGGCGCTGCCCGCCACCGCCGGAGTTACTGTTCCGGCATGAACAGTAACCAGTGCTCAAAAATAACAAGTGGGTAGTCCATTTTGACCGTTTTCGCGCGCTGAATCCGAATTTGATGCCCGTTTCTCCAAATTCTCAACTGAAATTTTGCCGGAGGCCCCCGGAAAGCCCACTCGATCCGATTTTTGCGCCGGGTCGATTTAAAAAAATCCAGTTTGCCAAATTCCAACTCTAAAAACTCCCGAAGGCATCCGGAGAGGTGATCTTTTATCCAAACTTCGCCCTGAGTCCAAATTCGACATCCGCATCGCGCGAAATCACTTCTAAACACTCGACGGGTCCTCCAAATACTCCCGTGATCCATAATTAAGCCCGAAGTCCTCCACTTGTGTCCAAATTGTGCACAAACACCCCAACACACCACACAAGCCTTCGAAAGCAGCCAAACAACCAGAAAACTCCCCCACGGGAAACCAGGTCCTCACACCTACTTTATGGAATGTTTACAATAGTTCATTCAAGAGCTATGAAGTCAGTCGTCGGGTCCCCCTCCGCTGGTTCTGCCTGAGGGGTCAGTGCATAGATTCGTCCTCCAGAAGGTTGGCGCGCCCCTTCAGACTGACGAGGGAGAGGAGGGCGCCCGGATGAAGCAGCGCTCGAGGAAGTACCCTGTCGCTGGTATGGGACCACAGGTACTGGAGCAGTGGTAAAATCAGGTGTGGTTCTCTGTGGGCAATTTTTTCGAATGTATCCTGGTTGCCCACACCCGTAGCAACGTCCATGTCGACGTGGACACGTATTTGCATAATGTGGACTGTCGCAAAAGATACAGGGTCGCAGCCCATGTTGCTTGTAGGACCCCTGAACCCCATGCTGTTTTTTCCCGTGAATCCACTGTGCAAACACCTGTTGATGGTGTATCTGGCCTATAGTGCATCAAAGGGATGCCACAGATGGACCCTGTGAGCTTTGGTTAGCTGTATTGGCCTTCGGCTGCTTTTGCCGAATTTTAGAAAAGGAATTTGGCCAAATGGAGGGCGAATTTGGATTCAGCGCGGAAAAATGCTTGAAAATGGCTTTTTGTTTGCTAAATTCTGAGTCCGGATGCCCAAAAACGGACTCCCGGAAAATTTTCTGGATTTCGGGTGCATGGGGGAGCCGTGGACCGGCGGGGGTGCCACGTGGCGCGACCTGATTGGTCGGCGCACGCGGCCGGGTCTACGGAGTGCGGGGAAATGGGCCGGGGTGCACCGCGGGGCGCGTGGACCGGGGGCGCGCCACGTGGCAGCGCCGGATTGGGCGGCCCAGGTGCGCGCGGTCTGCGGGAGTGCGCGGGGAGGCGTGGACCGGGGGCGCGCCACGTGGCAGCGCCTGGTTGGCGGGCGCACGAGCGCGCGGTCCACGCAGCGCGCGGGGTGGTTGACCGGGGGCAGGTGCCCTACGCGGGCAGGTGGCCGTACGCGGGCCGGTGGGGGGGGCAACGTGCGCGGTGCCACGTGGCGCCCGCTGATTCGCGGGCGCCACCTGCCGAGTTGACGCGGGCAGGGACACGTGGCACCCTCTGCGGCAGCTTGCACGGCTGCCGCCTGTTCGGGTGCCACGTGGCGGGCTCTGAGGCGGGTCGGACGGATCGCGGATCCCGTCCGACGGCGCGTCATGGGCCGGGCCGCACTGTGCGCGCCCGGAAATCGTGGGCCGGGCCGCACTGTGTGCGCCCAAAAATTTTCGGGCGCCCGGAAAATGGGACTTAATGGGAATTTTCCCAATTGTTTTCTGCTGCCTATAAATAGGACCCGAGCCTTCTTCTTTGGCTCTTTTCTCCCAAACCGCACACTTTCTGCCCGAGCCCCCTTAAGCAAAGTTGTTCATCTCTAAGTGCTTGATCTTCCTGCCAAGTTTCAGGATTTTAGGAGGCTCGAATCCCGAGGTTCCCCATTTTACGGCGCGGCGCGACGTTGCATTCCTGTGTTCTTCTTCGGCGCAGCGGCAGTGTTTTAGCTCCTCTAGGCTACCCCGAGGTTCTTTTCCTGTGATTCTTGCGCCGAAAGACTCCTAAGAGGTAGGGCTTCATCTTTCGTTTTGGTTGCACTTTCCCGTTTCGAGGTTTTGGCACGGATCCCGAGGCAAACAGTGACCCCTTTTTCTGTGTGGATTTCCTTGACAGCCCTGAGGTATTTTGGCCATATCTCCACGCACGAGCGTCAGACGGAAACGAGCTTGTACAACTTTTTCATCTGCGGATCGCAAGGAACGCGCTCGTATTTTTCTTGGATTTTCCAGAGGATTATTTCGAGGTGAAAATCACTGTTTTCACAGTGAACAGTGCACAGTCTTTAGCACAGATTTTCGTTTGATGTACCCCTCTTGCCGAATTTATATCTTGACTTAACGAACTCAGTTTTGGGCGTGCAAGGTACCGTTGCGAAGCTATCGACGCGAGGATCGCCGTGATATTTTTCTTGGAATTTCCTGGGCACATTCTGCAGGTGATAATTTAACAGTTTGGAATCCGATGTTGTATGTGTTTGTAAGAGCAATATTTGGGAGCCTAAGTGCATTTAGTGGACTTTGTATTGTACCAGGAGTATTATGGGTG
The DNA here is from genome assembly GCA_029168755.2 of Tillandsia fasciculata. Taxonomy (NCBI): domain Eukaryota; kingdom Viridiplantae; phylum Streptophyta; class Magnoliopsida; order Poales; family Bromeliaceae; genus Tillandsia; species Tillandsia fasciculata. Next base: position 38,235 of record JAQOTM010000834.1, on the reverse strand, counting down.
TGCTAAAATTGTGGGAGCAAGGATTTAGAATTTTGGTATTTTAACCTGTACGGATCCGGACAGTTCGCACTTCAGGTGGGTGGTTGTTGTACTCCTCTCCTTTGGTATGCCCACTAGGAATGTCAGAATTCCCCTGATTTGTTGATGCTAACTTATTGATTGGTAGTCTTGCATGCCTTAGGGAAATTATTTAATGGTTATTGGATCCATGTGGAATTTGTGGTAGCATGTTTACTTTAATTGATCGCTTAATTATTCTGGACTGCATGTTTAGGGGCAGAATAGAAATTGAGGACTGCAAAATTGATGATTGTTCATATGTGACTGTCACTTTAGCCTATATTCCCTAAACTGATTATTCTTGGAAAATGGACAAAATTATTGGAACAATGCATGATTAAACAGGTCATATAATTATGTCATCTTTTACTGCTACACTATCATTTGGAACTTGACTTAGGAGAAACCATGCATTTATTCTTTTCTTCTCCTATTATTGATAGACTTGAGGCATAGTTGCTCGGGTTCGAGCGGGTGTTGGACAGCGTAGTCAGGTATTGGGGATTTGGGACAGGTTGGGTTTTGACAGGGTGTTGCGGCGACCACGGACCTTGGGTGGTTGACCGGGTTGTACTATTGCATCAGATTGGGTGTTTTGGGGATCGGGCTTTCTTTAGTGGAGGGTTCTTCCCACTTGTTTGAGTCATGATCCAGTCCTGCTACAGTGAGATGTTGAGACGTGATTTCCTTACTCGTGTGGGTCGCTCCCCTCGAGTGCCACTCCGGAGTGTGCGACCGGACGGTCCGAGGCCGGTCTGTTACTACTTTAGAGTTTGATCGGACGGACAGAGGCCGATCTGTTACCTACTTTGGGGACATGACCGTATCAGGCAGTAGTCGGTCAGTATTCCCATAGATGAGATTAGCAGGCAGTGCCAGTGTCCACTGGCGATCAGATTGGGTCGTTCTGACAGGCTTCTTGATGCTGATGCATCCTTTCCCACCTTTGTTGGGTTATCTTGTAGAGGCATATTAGGGATAGCATTTTACAAGTTGTCATATTTGTCTTCACCCCCTTTCTTTTCCTTTCCCTTTTTGCCTCTGATCACCTGGTGGGCATATCTGAGCTGAGGCTTTACCCACTAGGGGAGGCTACTGTTTATGGTAGTACTTACCCCCCCATTGTCTTTTCTTGTTTCCTTCTCCCCCTTTGTTTTGCAGAGTCCTCTGCGGGAGTTGCTGGGCCGTCAGCAACTGATCGAGGCAAGCGGATTGCGGACTAGATAGAGAGCCACCCGAGGATTGTAGCTGGAGATTTTGGGTACCTGGTCTTCTCAGACAGCTTTTGTTTATTTTCTTTTTGGGGTCTGGCTTCTGCCAGCTGTTTGTATTTTTAGTGGTGAGCTGGGAGAGACATCTGTATTTTATTTCTCTGTTGTACTCTTTACTTCCAGCTTCTGTCTGAGATACAGTAGTTTTAGTTTAGCTCTGATTATTACGCTCTTTTATTATTATTTCTTATATCTGAGCAGGTTACCGACGCTTTGTGTTTGTGAAAAATACCGCAGGCACGGCGGATCTGTAGACGGGCCCGGGTTCTAGTTTACACCCGGGGCGTGACATTGCTGGTTGCCCGCAGATGCGCTCCCAGTCTGTTCTTGGGATCGAGGATACTTAGGGGGTTTCCCGCTATTTGGGGGTTTAGCTTTACTTCCAGAAGGAGTCCGCTTCTTATCCTTTCTTCTCTCTGTGGCCTCCCGCTCTGCACGAGAAATCTGGATTTCGGCCTCTATGGCGAGACAGCGTTCGACGCAGTTGTCGAAATCGGCGGCCAGGTGGGATGAGATCTGGCGGCGGATCTCCTGTCTCAACCCCTGCGAAAAGAGGCGTACCTTGCGACGTTCCTCGCGCACTGCCTGAGGAACCAGATCAGCAATGCGCAGGAACTCTTGCTCGTATTCACGGACGCTCTTATCGCCCTGCTTGATAGTTTCCAATTCGCACTCGAGGCCCTCCTTAGTGGTCTCCTTGAGGTGATGGTGGTACATGGCGGCTTTAAAGTCCTCCCAAGTAGGATCAGCTGGACTCGGGAAGTAGCGCTCTCGGTGTCGCCTCCACCATTTGGATGCCCAGCCCTCCAGGCAATGAGCAGCAATGTGAACCTTGTCTCGGTCCTCAGTGTAGGCGTCTTGGAACAATTTCTCCATGTGGTCGATCCATAGCTCGACCGCCCAATGGTCCTCGTCCTTGCCGTCGAAGGTTTGCGGCTTGAATTTCTTAAATTCTAGCAAAACCGCCTTTGCTCGGGCCTTTTCCGCCCGATCGGCCTCGACATCGGCCGCTGAATCAGCAGGAGGAGAGACGGAACGGGATGACGCAGATGTGGGGGATCAATCCCACAACATACGCGAACGAACAGCAGGTGCACAATCATCACAATGCTAATGCTAAATCTCACGGTCCGCAGACCGGGTATTCGGCAACATGCCGGAAATCCCCTCAGGGATGAAGATGTCTATAATCAATCATATCTCATGCAGTCTAGAATACAAGAAATATGTATCTCTGAATAAAAGCAAGTCTATGTAGTGATTGAGCAAGCATGATATAAATGTCCAAATATGAGCTAATGAACTGTCATCTAACTAATGACCAATCAAGCAGGTATATGTCCAGGTATATGCGAAGGATAATAGATCAACAGAAATGAAGCTCATAAACATAATCTGGGCTAAATAGAAGAACAGGTGTCCGACTGGACTAAAGCAAACAGAGGGCCGAAAAGATAAAGCCCGGACCGAAGATAACCCACCTGTATGTAGGCCGATCCAACGACTCCAACAGAAGGCTCGTGGGCCGGAGTCAGACTGCAAGGACCTGAATCATAAAGTGCTAATCAGGAATGACTCACTAGTTAAACCACTAAAATCGATGCTCGCTCGGACTATAATCACTTTATCACTTCCGGCAGGGCCAATTTGGCTCCGGAAGCCACCGACAGAACACTGGAGTCACTGGGGCTGCTAGGACAATGTCGGGAATGACCAGAGGCAGATAATAAAGTCCATTTGTCATTTTATTTCATCAAAGTACGTGAACATGCGCTGAAAGTCGTTAAACCGACGATTTCGCCGATTTACGGTTCGTTACCCGATTCCCGCTCAACTAAGACTAACGGACCTCCAACGAAAAGTTTAGAGATCATGTAAACGATGCCCGAGACAGCCCACGAAGTTACTTTTGCTTCTAAGTCCCCAGGGTTTTCTAAAATCACACAATTATTCTCACAAATTACACATTTCGGCTCGTTAAAAATATTCGAAGGGTTCTAACATGAATTGAAGGTACCAGTAGATAGTTCTCGACCTAACTAAAGCCGTGCTCGCTGTTTGGAGTTGACACGACGCCCGAAAACACAATCGGGTCCATAAAATCTTTTAAAATTGCATAAAATCACTAAGTTAATAGCTTGTTTTGACTCATTTTCGCAATCCGGGAATCCAATGACGACGCCGTAAGTTTCAGCGCGTTCGTTATGTCGAGACGGAGGCCGTGCTCAGAAGATTGGGCTGACACGAAGTCCGAGGGCAAAGTTGGCCCATAACGATCTAAACCCTCAATTATCACTTTACTAATACATGATAAATACTTAATCAAAATTAAAACAAATGTGAGCATCATGCTTAATAGGATATGTAGAGTCGAGGGCTCACCTCGGGTGTGTCGCAGACCCGCCGGAAAGATCGCCGGAGTGGCACCACACCAAATGCTAGAGCTCGGTTTGGGGCAATTTGCACCAATTAGGTTCAAACCTGCATTAGAGTTGAGCACGAGGTCAAGGTCACTTGCAGCAACCGGTTTGTCCGAGTCGGACCCATCGCCGGCGGCCGGAGGCAGCTGTTGGCCGGAAAAACCCAAGCCCGAACACCTTGAGTGCAAGGTTGGGGAGCTCGGTTTACAGAGACTATGGGGTGCAACAAACTTGATGGAGATTCTCTAAAAAGCTTTTAAATCTTACCTGGGTCACCTGCCGGCGTCCACGAGTTGCGGAGATGGCCGGAGTGCAAGCTCGGATCCAAGGAGTGGTGCAACAATGGTGATCAAAACTGGACATCCGAACTCCCATGCAACTCTATGTGGGGCCTCCCAAGCATCCCAGTAACTCACCTGGGTCAGTGGGCGACGTCTGGGGGCGACGGCGATCGCCGGCGACCGAGACCGACCCAAGCTCGGTGAAGCTTGGAGGGAGGAACTACAAAATGAATCCTCACGTAAACAACTCCATGTGTCACGCCCCGGGGGTTTGGTTCAGCGGAAAACTCTTGGTTTGGTGTGAAAGAAAACCTCTTCTATTTTTTTTTTTTTTCAATCATCCCCGGCGCGTGCCCAGACCCGCCGCATATACAGATTTACTCGACAAACGGGCAGAGTCTCCTCTGTATATGCACGGCGTCGCGGATAATACAACAGTGTACTACAGCATTTCTTTAATCACAACAGAGCCAGACAAAGGTACACATGCAGAACAAGTACAATTTCCGAGGCCGATCTATTTTAAAGCATAAAACCACAGTTGTTCCAAACAGCGCCCACCCGGCGCCAAACTTGAAAACCAGTTTGAAATTAACATAAAACCACAGAGTTTGGAAATCGTGCCCACACAGCACTTGGGTTTTGAAAGCCATTTTCGCAATTCATAAATCCACAGGGTTTTGGAAAGGGTGCCCACACGACACCTAAGTTTTAAAAACGGTTTTCGCAATCATTTTCTCATTTAATAGTCTTTTGTTTTCTTTGAAATTGGCATACTGAAGATAATAAAAAGAACACCATGTCCTACATCCAATGTCACCACATCCACAACCACACCGACCCCACAAGGGTATCGAGAACCACACAGTAGCCTACAGTATGAAATGAAGTGCAAGGAAAGTAAAGAAACGACCAACTGGGGCTCCCACAGCCCGACTGCCCCCGCCTCGGCCTCACCGTCGCCTACCTCTCACCCCTGGAAGTCGCCTACCTCTCACCCCTGGAAGAACCTGTCACAGAGTGGGTAGTCAGCGACACTATCATGATAAAAGGATGATAAAAACAGTAAAGTAATACCAAGCCTCAATAGTAAGACTAGTCGGAGCAACCACTCCGCTCATAAAAGTAAACCCGCGAACCCCTGTACCACCTGTAACACCTGCAACACCTGTAACACCTAACCTCGTCGGGCACCAATCCCGACGGGTCGCACCGCTCACACCTTGGTGCCTCACAACCCCACACCTACGGGGGCCCCCACTACGTCACCTCGTGGGTAAACACGGGTCAGAGACCGCATTTCCGAAAAAGAGCACCCTTAGCGGTGGCCAGACCGCGGGTGCGCGTGTCGCAACCTCGAGCCAATAGTCAGACACAGGGTAATATAGTAAATCACAGAGACTGTTAGCACCAGTTTTAGTAAATCATAAGTTAACACTATTACCGTTTCCCCAAACCTTATACTCTATCTCAAAGAAAAACCCACGGTTACTACACCATGCAACCACATGCACTACCTCTAAATGATCACATAAACTTACCTGGGTCGCTGGCCGGCGGTGGAAGGCGCCGGCGACACGCGGCGGCGGAGCTCGGCCAAGCTCGGAGGAGCTTTAATGGTGGATTTCGACTGGCGGTATTTGGGCCGGCGCAACTTGGATCAAGTTGTTCCCTTGGCTCCACGGAGCTTCCAGAGGTGGTGGCCGGCGGCGTGGGTGTGCGGCGGGGCCGGGCGGAGGAGTTCCGACGAAGGCTCAAATGGTTCAGTTTTAGGGCATCGTCGTGCGGCGTGGATCGTTGTCCGATCCACTCCAACCTCTAGGGGAAGCTTGCAGTCGACGTGGGGGAGAGGATCAACGGCCCCGATCTTGAGTTTACCGGCCGGATGAAGGCGGCGATCAGTAGCGGCCAAAAATAATAATTCCGGCGAGACCTTGCTCCCGCCGGCACCCGGGTCAACGGCGGCGACACGGGCTGCACTAAGAAGGTCCCTTCGTTGTTAGGGTTAGGAACATGATGCTAGGGTCCTCGGGCGAAATTAAACAGAAAAGTCCCATAAACTCACCTCGCCGGAGAACTTGGAGGAGAAGAACGCTCCCGCGGCGGCGCACGGCGGCGCCGGGTCTCGGCTCGAGTTTCAACCTCACAGGGGCACCCTCAGAAGAGGTCTGGTGCACTCACTCCTCCTCTGGGTGCTTCCTTCTCCAACAACACCCGAGATCAAGAGGGTATCTTGATCATTTTCCTTCTCCGGCGATGAAGCGGCGGCCGGTGCGGGGCTCCCGTGGAGTGCGGCAGAGGAGGTGTAGAGATGGTTGAGGGGTGCGGCTAGGACAAGCACCTCGGGGTTTAGGGTTCCTTGGAACCCTAGCTCGAGTAGGTGTAGTGTGACGCCCCACTTCCCAGGGGGTCACCCATCCTAGAACTACTCTAGCTCTAGCACGCTTAACTCTCATGTTCCTCTTGGATCTTGCTACCATCCAAAATGCTATAGCCGGGTTAGAAATTTAGTCCTATTATATCATTTATATAGAGGACTAATCCAAATTTTGGAGGTGTCATATTCTTCCCCCCTTTAAGCCCTGACGTCCACGTCAGGCTCAAGCACACTCACAAGCACCAGGCGATGTGAGACTCGTCTCGCTAGCCTTAGCCGACCTTGTGAGGAGCTGCACTCCACTCACAACGGTCATTAGCCGGGGAGCCTCGCTCTACCCGCAAATCGCTCCGCGATTTAGTGCACATTGGAGCAAGAAAATTTAGAGAGAGAGAGTGAGTGGAGAAGGTGAGAGAGAGAGAGCTCTCCATGGAGGTGCTCCTGGTGCTTGCGTGCGGGTGGAGGAGAAGAAGAAAGGGGAAAGTCGTGGAGAAATCGTGATGAATGTGTAAATGAAACCTAAGGTTAAAAGAGGAGTTTTTGGATTTTCATGGGATTGATCTCATTTGAACCCATGGAAACTCAATTACTATGTAAAGAAACGTGTTGGCGAAGACGGATCGACATTCCGTCGAACGGCCGAAAAGTTAGAGCCGAAATACGCGCTCTAGGACTTTTGAGGCAAAAAGAGAAATAATGACATTAGTAATTTTGGTGGGGGATTTAAATGGAATCCTTCCATCATGGAGGGGTTTTGGGTAAACCCTTGACGATCCAGACCACAAATCGTGGAAGTTCGTCGTCTTTCGTCGGCGCTTTTGCGCGCACGTGAAAACACTAAGCATAGTGCTTGGAGGTTATTAATAGGCCGTTTTGGACTTGTTTAGGACATCCGACTTGAGGCGACCCTTGTGATCGAGACCGGTGCTCCCGTAGATTTTTTTTTGGAGAGCCGAGCCGAGCCAAGGACCCGAGGTGGGTGGTGCTCTTACCGAAGCCGTTGGGCTTCTCTCTATGTCTTAGCCACTTACACTATTGCATATCGCACCATTGCATTGTAGGATAGTATGTATTGCCATCTTTATACTTTCCGGTTGATATAGATATTTAGCAAATGTTATGCTAATATGTTGGATTGGAAAGATTGGGTCGATACCGAGGAATCCTATAGTGCGGATTGGGTGTTGGACTTGTGAGTCGACAATTGATGACGAGTGGCATATATGTAGAAATTGTGAACACCACACAATAAATGAACGAGTGGCATATGAAAGGTAGTGTAGGTAAACCTATCGTGACACATGTGAGACATAGGTTGTGTATTATCTATAGGGATCTCAGTTGCCATTAGCCTTATGGATAGGGTATCCTCGTGTGGAGAGGATTGGATCATGCTCATAGTCTGTTTTTGGCTGGTGGAGGTCGCTCCTCTACGGCCGCCTACTCCGGAGTTGGTCACGGGGCACGCCACCCCGAGGGACGGTTAGGGTCCCGCAGACGCGTTCGATTGGTAGGTTGAGACATAGTCTCCCTCGTCGTGATAGTGAGCCGTGGGCAACCTTCGGGTGTGCCGTGAGATTTGAGATGAAGTGTTAAAAACCACACTTCTTGAAAATGAGTTAGAGAACAAGTATGAAATAGTACTTCTTGAACATAGTGATATATTTGGATATCTCTCCCCTGAGCATGCATACATGTTTTTCCGTGTTGGGCATAGTAGTGTAGTTATTTACTGCATTTACAGTTTTCAGATATATCTATCTATCTATCTATCTATCTATCTGCTTTTGCCCTCTTGGACCTAGTGGGAAGACCGGTGGAGTCGGTGGCCGAACCCACTGGGAACTATGGACCATAGTTCTCACCCCACTATTATTACAGGGCCGAGTACAGGTACTCCCGGTGAGGATCGCGGTAAGGGCTTGGCGCCCTAGAGGCATTGATAGCAGCCTCCCTACATCTATAGCTCTTGTCACCTTGTCTTTACATTTTGAGAGTAGATGTTGTATAGGGTGAGGACGTTTTGGATGTGATCTATGTATTATTCATATACTCGAATGGAATGGTTGTAATAGATAGAGTTTCTCTCTTTTGTTACTTGTATGTTTACTTTTATATACTCGTACCTTGCTCTTATGTTCTTGTTAGCACTGGTTGTGCTCTCGTTGTGATTGTGTATATCTAGAATTAATTCCTGGGTGATTCTTGTACATGATCTTGTCGCTTAGCCTTGGGCGGACAGGGGAGGTTCTGTCCGTTCGGCGTCTGTTCAGCGTGCCCGAACCATGCCAAATTGGTAGCAGTTTCGGGGTGTGACATGTAGTATATATAGTATAGTGTACAATTGCAACTTACACCCTCAACACCTGATATTAAGAGCTAGGTCCTTTACAGCATGTTCATTTCACACAAAAGTCCCTCTCCCATGAGTTGCACGGTTTTCGAGGCACAAACTATAGGGTTTTCGCGCAATTTATCGCATTTTTTGCCTTATTTCATGCTTTTCGAGACAACCGAGTCGTCAAACTGAAAAATGGACACCGCCACGACGTCCGGCTCGGCGAGACCTATCAGGTAGCGATTTTGGTTCGCAAAAATTCAGCTCCATAATTTTTAAAATCCAACTTATACTATAAATTATATAGTTCGACACATTTTACGATGTATACTATAAATTATATAGTTCGGCACGTTTTACGATGCTTTAGGCTCGTCAAACGGAAATTTCGTCGGCGCCATTGCGTTCAGATCGTCGAAACGGATCAAATCGACTATTTGGATCGCTATGTTCGGACTCCGAACAGTGAACTAATCCACATTGCATCCGTCGGAGTCCCGAAAATCGAGGTTACTGTTCATCTACAGTAATTAACTTAAGTTATACTGTGCACAGAGCACTGTTACATTGGTCGCGGCTATTTGCCCGCTTCTTCATCGATTTCTGGAAGATCTGACCGTCAGATCGAAAAGTGCTGAATATGAATCTCGCTCAGTTCGAGGAGACGATCGCAACGGTCAACTCGGATTTTCAAGATCATGTCCGGATTGGAAAATAGCCTTTTTGTCTCGTAAATCGTGCAACTCGCCTACTAGCAATTGACTAAATAAATTAACTAGGGTCTTTTGAATTCAGAATCAACTGTAATCCCACTTTTAATCTATTTATTAAAAATAAAATATTTTGGACTATTACAGGTTACGACTGCTACATGTCAAGCAATCTAGATGCGACGAATCTTAACAGATTTGAAGTACGAGCAAAAAAATCCAACTGTAATTTATTGTGATAATCAATCGACCATCGCAATAGCGAAAAATTCAGTTCATCACATGTCACGCCCCGGGTGTAAACCAGAACCCGGACTCGTCTACAGATCCGCCGTGCACACGGTATTTCCCGTGTACACGAAGCGCTGGTAACCTGCTCAAATGTAAAAGAAACAATACTGGAGCATAAAACAGAGCTATACTAAAAACTAATACACCTCAGACAAATGCTGAAAATAAAGTACAATAAACTCTCAAATATGTACATATGTCTCTCCCAGCTCAGGAAGTAAATACAACCAGTTGGCTATAGCCAGACCCAAAATAAAAGAAAAGTACAACTGTCTGAGTGTCCGTGGTACATCAAAACTACAGAACTCGGCACCGGGGAAGTAGCTAGCTAATCAGCGATCCTCTTACCTCGCTCCTGAGCAGAGGGTCCCGCAACTCCAACAGATGACTCTGCAAAACAAAGGGGACAAAAGGAAGAAAAACAGTGGGGGTCAGAACTAATATAAACAGTAGTTTCCCCTAGTGGGTAAACCTCAAAACTCCGAACTGCCCACTAGGACTACAAGAGGCAAAAGTAAGCCAGGGTGGTAAGCTATAAATACGAACAATTGATAAAAGTTACCACTAAGATGCCTCTAAAATGATGAGCTAACAAAATAGCTAAAATGCATGCATCAGAGTCTATAAGCCTGCCTGGGTAACCCAATCTGGACACCGGTGAACACCGGCATCTACTGACTCACAACTCAGCTGTGGGGTGCAGACCGGTTCCTGACCGACACGGTCTGTCACGCTCCGGGGTCGGAACTGCGACCCGGGCTCGCCAACAGATCCGCCACCTATGCCAACCTGCATAGGCGAAGCGCCCTACCTGCAAGAAAAGTACTACAGCTAAACATAATATCAGAGCTATAAGTAAAAACCTGCTGTAAAACTAAAATCAATCACTGTACAACTGGAAATAATACAATAAGTCTGTCTCCCAAAAATAATAGCGATACTATATCCTCATATACAAAGCTCAAAACTCAACAGGGAGATATCTCCAATAAATATAAGTGTGTACAGTCTCTCGATACATAATATATCCTCACAACAACAGTCTCTCAAAAGAGGAAAAATAAAATAACTATTCTAAAGAAGATCTCCTCTGAAGGGGATACCGCTACTCTCCAACGACGGGTAGGGATCTAGCTCGTAACTCTCTCGTCTCGATCAACAACCGCAGAATCAGCAACACCCGCTAAGACTCTACAAAACAGAGGAGAGGAAAGAAAAAGAGGGGAAAACCCCCAGAGGATGTGAGAACTACACCAAAAAGGGAGTTCTCAGTGGGTACCACCGCCAGACTCGACGGTCTGCCCACTAAGTCCTCAAAATACAAACAAACTAACCAAAGCTATAAAGACTGAAAAAGGAGGAAGCTGGAAACTCTCCACAGCTATCAAGCCTCAAAGTCTGCTATGCCTGCCGTGCCTGGCTATGCCTGCCATGCCTGCCTATGCCTGCCGTGCCTGCCTATGCCTGCCATGCCTGCCTATACCTGTCATGCCTGCCATGCCTGTCTATGCCTGTCATGCCTGCCTATGCCTGCCGTGCCTGCCTATGCCTGCCTATGCCTGCCCTGCCTGCCTATACCTGCCATGCCTTCCTATGCCTGTCATGCCTGCCATGCTTGTCTATGCCTGCCATGCCTGCCTATGCCTGCCCGTGCCTGCCTATGCCTGCCTATGCCTGCCCTGCCTGCCTATACCTGCCATGCCTTCCTATGCCTGCCTATGCCTGCCATGCCTTCCTCTGCCTGCCTATACCTGCCATGCCTTCCTCTGCCTGCCATGCCTTCCTCTGCCTATGCCTGCCGTGCCTGCCTATGCCTGCCATGCCTGCCTATACCTGTCATGCCTGCCATGCCTGCCATGCCTGTCTATGCCTGTCATGCCTGCCTATGCCTGCCGTGCCTGCCTATGCCTGCCTATGCCTGCCCTGCCTGCCTATACCTGCCATGCCTTCCTATGCCTGTCATGCCTGCCATGCTTGTCTATGCCTGCCATGCCTGCCTATGCCTGCCCGTGCCTGCCTATGCCTGCCTATGCCTGCCCTGCCTGCCTATACCTGCCATGCCTTCCTATGCCTGCCTATGCCTGCCATGCCTTCCTCTGCCTGCCTATACCTGCCATGCCTTCCTATGCCTGCCTATGCCTGCCATGCCTTCCTCTGCCTGCCTATGCCTGCCATGCCTTCCTCTGCCTGCCATGCCTGCCTATGCCTGCCATGCCTTCCTATGCCTGCCTATGCCACACAATGACCCAGGGACCACCGTGCCCCCAAACGGTTCCCAACAACACTAGTACTGGTCTAACATAGCTACTAGACTACACTCGGTCCCCCCTGACACGAGTGCAACTATAAAGCAAATGTATGTAATAAATCCCAATCTAATGCCACCAGTAGAACTGGTACTGCCTGCTGTGCCTGCCAAATCGGTTATGCCAGCCTACGCATAACACCGATAGGGGATGGGAGTCTCCAGGACTCGAAGCCTGAAAATCGCACACTCCGGAGTGGCACTCGAGGGGAGCGACCCACACGAGTAAAGTGCCTCAGTAACAAGTATCATAAATCAGCAGGACTGGTTCATGACTCTGATCAAAGTGGGAAAGCCCGACCACTAAAGAAAGCCTCGGTCCTCAATCAGGTACAAAAATGCTCAAAAAGTGAGAAACTCTGTCCACTAGAAAAATCAGATACCCAATCTGGTGCATAAATAAATGTCCGGTCAACCGCCCAATATCCGTGGTTGCCGCAAAGCCCCACAACTAATCCAACCTGTCCCCGACACCAAGTCTCGACTACACTACCCAGAACCCCTGCTCGAACCTGAGCCACACAGACCACTTGACTAACAAAGAAGAAGAAAAGAATAACATGGTTTCTCCTAAGTCAAGTTCCAAAAGTAGTGCAGCAGTAAAGGATGGCCTAACTACATGTCCATGCAAGCATGCTTTGTCCTCAGAAACCATAAAAGTGGGTGAAATATATATTAGTGAAGCATGCTACAATATTCCAACTATGGTGTACCACTCTCACCCAAGTAGGTCATCCCTTGCTTACCTCTCGCTCATATCTGTTATACAACAGTATGCCTGATATCAATCACAGAGGGGTGATATCCCCACCTGTACACTTACATGCACCATGATATATAAAAATTCTATATAGTTACCAAGTTAAGCTTACCCACCTAAAGTGCTCAATCCAAGGCAAACCTGGGGTCGGCGAAGAGCGCAGACGCTCATAGTCCAATTTCTGCCGAAACAGCATCCTCGGTACTTGTCGCAAAAGCCTCGGCTCCAAACAGCAAAAAGTACCCCGAAATTAGAGTCTTCAGATCCAACGGGTCCAGCAACACTTGCAAACACCCCTGCAGAACGGACTCGGAAAAATCCAACATAAATACTGTCGCGTTCCTCGCGTCGATACCTTCGAAACGAGTACCTTCGGGCAAGTCTTAGAAAAATCCAATAAAAATACTGTGACCATCCTTGCGTCGAGTAGATGAAAAAAGTCCAATGGCTCGACTCCATCCGATGCCCGGTTGCGGAGATAAAAATCCGGCAAGGTGTCGCTGTCCAGAATTCCTCACAGAAAAAGGGGTCCCAAAGATGATGAAATTTACCAGATTCGAAGCAAGATTTAGCCTTCCTCTTCAATATAAAAAATGTAGGTCTCTGAGTCCTGGTGAATTCCCCGTAAAAATCAGCTTAAAATTCCACTTCTTCAGTCCTAGGGAGTAAAAACACTGAACATTGCTCAAAACCACATCCAGAAACTCAGCTGTACACAACAATCCCAAAGATGGCTTAATTTACCTAATTTAGAGTCCAAATTTGAAGTTCCACAAAATACAAAAATTGGATCTCTGTAAGTCCTGGAAATTTCCCAACAAAAACCAACTTAAAATTCCATTTGTACATCCCAGGAGAGTAAAAACACTAACTTGTGGTCGAAATCTCAAACTGAAAACAAGTGTCTCAAAGATTGCTATATTTACCTAGTTTAGAGCTTCAATTAGGTTCTACCTTCAATGCGAAAGTTGTATATATTGAAGTTGGGAAGAGAACCCCGCAAGAATCATCCCAAAATTCCATTTCTACAATTCTAGAGACCTCCTGGAAGAAAATGCGACGAAGTTGAACCCAAAATCAGCAATGCTCAAGCTCCAACCATGGTGGTTTCCTTGATGAAGAAGGAGAAGATGGAGGCTACTTCATGGACTCCTTAGCAGCTAAGAGGTGTAAATTGACCAAAAGAGAAACCCCAAGCCAAAAAGCCCTCTTAAATAGCCTTAAACTATCCCAAAATTAGGCTTAAGGTACACTAAATCCATTCACCAACTCCCCTCTCATACCAGATCCCTTGCACCCGATCCGGTGCAAGGCGGGTCGGACAAAATGGTCCGACCGACCCAAGTCCCCGCCACGCAGGCACGGCCCAGCCCACGCGCGGGCGCGGGCGCGCGCCACGCGCGCGCATGCATGCGCGGCGCATGGCCGCCCGGTGCACCGCGGGTGCACCGGGCGCCCGCCCGGACACGTGGACCGGGTGCAGTGCGGCGGTGGACCGCGCTGCACCGGCCGGTCTACTCCCGTGCGCCAGCTCTCCCGTGAACCCGGTTCACAACTACAGCAACACCAAAAACCCCATTTTAAACCCAAAATGTCCAGAAAAAGTGTAATTCGCACCGTTTTTTCGCGCTGAGTCCAATTCAAAAATCCGATTTGCCAAATTCCAACTCTAAAAATTTCCGAAGGCATCCGAAGAGGTGATCTTTTATCCAAACTTCACCCTGAGTCCAATTTTGACATCTGCGTCGCGCGAAACCACTTCAAAACACTCGACGGGTCCTCCAATTACCCACGCGGTCCATTTTTAAACCCGAAGTCCACCACTTGTGTCCACATTGCGCGCAAACACCACCGACACACCACGCAGGCCTCCAGTGATGCAACTAAATTTCAAATTGCATCACAAATCCATTTCTCGGGCCCGACACGCGCACAAACAGTCCCAACGGCCACTAAAAGCTGTCCAACAACCAGCAAACCCTACGCGGGGATTCCGGGACCTCATACGGTCCCACCCCTAGGGTAACAGACCGACTCCTGACCGGCACGGTCCTACCCCTAGGCAACAGACCGGCTCCTGACCGGCACGATCATAAGTACACACACTCCGGAGTGGCACTCGAGGGGAGCGACCCTCACGAGTGTAATAAGTCGCCACAAGTATCCTGGTACAGTAAGACTGGATCAAGACCCTAACAAGTAGGAAAACCCATCTACTAGAGAGATCCCGATCCCCTATCCCTCAATCTGATTCAATAAAACAGTCCGGTCAACCGCCCAAAATCCGCGGTTGCCGCAATTACCCTGTCCTCAACCTGCCTGTCCCCAATTCCCCAATAACTGGCTACACTATTCCAGTTCCTACGCTAACCTGAGCATATGATCCCCTATAACTAGGTAACTGGAGGAAGAATAAAATATGATTTCTCCTATGTCTGTTCTAGCATGTATGTGTAGCAGAAAAAGGTGGCCTAGCTAACTGAACATACAGCATGCAAATTCATTATTTAGCCAGAGAGTTTCAATTCTTGTAGGAATTAACATTGATGCCTTTGTTTAAATAACTTAAGTACTAACATGTCCCCAGTTAGTTTTCACATCTGCATAAGTTCTCTTAACTGTGTAAAAAGCATGACATAATGTGAATCTATTGTTCTTTTGAAGGTAAACCATTTATCTCCCTTTTTCTTTAAGAATTACTTATTCCACTGTCAATGCAAGTGTGAACATTTTACTATATCTCCTACAAGCATGCTAACTTTAGTTCCCCAACACTGCGATTAACATGATTCCGTTCATCTCTTAATAAGCCTAGTGGGTAATCAAAAGTGAGAGGTGACAACGGTACCCACCTCGAGCGCTAAATCTTGGTCCCCGAAAGTAAAGTCCACGCTCAGTCCAGTAATATCCCCAATGCTGCACAACATACCACATAGAGTATACACAGTTAAATATGCACTATTCCAGTCCAAATCTGCCCCCTTTTACAACAGTCCAAAGTTTCACAGTTTTCACCTGCGGAAAGATGCCTGGAAAAATCCAAGATAAATACCGTCACGATCCTCGCGACGAACCCGTCGAAACGAGTACCTGCACGCCCAAATCCGAGTTTCCTACGCTGAGATATAAAATCGGCATGGGAAACACCTCCAACTAAACTGTATAAAAATACTGTGTTAAGAGCTCGGGAAAAAGAAAGCTTCTCACCTTCGAAGAAAACTCAGAAAATTCTGAGAAAAATCTAGGAGATTCCTTGCGAAAAGTAGATGAGAATTGCCTTTTGAATCACCTCGATTCGATGCCTGTACGCAAAGATACAGCAAAAACTCCGCAGTGCTGTCCACAAATCCGCGAAGAAAATGGGTCAAATGGAAGGTCGAGAAACTCTAGAATCCGCATGGAGAACGAGAAAACCCAAAACACCAAAGTTGGAGTCCTACCAGTCGTGAGTCCAACGGCGCGAGAATCGCCAAAAACGGAGATCGGGGTGAGTCGGGGGAGTCCGCGCACTAAAATGCGACGAAACGGGTCGCCGAAGAACAAGCGTCGCGCCGCGCTGTAAAATCGCGAACCTCGGGATGCGTGCCGCAGAAAATCCCAGGAATCCACCAATGTGAGGAGCACTGTGCTAGGGGAAAAACACCTGAAGGGCCCACAGAGAGAAAAGGCCAAAAAAGTCTGAAAAACAAACAAGAAAGGCCTATTTATAGGCCCAGCCCACTCCCCCCTTTGGGCCTGATTCGGGAGCAAGATTCGGGCGCCCGAATCCGCCCAAAGGGTCGGACCATCCCCCGTCCGACACGCCCGAAACCCTGCGGTGCCGCCACGTATGCCCGCAACAGCAAACAGCTGTGCAAGGGCCCCCCGGGCGCGCCACGTACCCCTCCCCGCGGTCGGCGGGGTAGGTGGGGCGAGCCACGCGCGAGGCGACGCATGGCGCACTCGAGTGCGGTCGCCACGCGTCGGCCGCCCCTCTGCCCCGTACCCCACTGCGCGAGCCGTGGACCGCGACTACGTGAGCCCGCCAACACCAGGCTGCCACGTGTCGTGCTCCCGGTCCACCCATGCCGCCCCAATTTCACTGGACCGCGCCGCGCGCGCCCGCCAACCAGGACGTGCCACGTGGCCTGCGCTGCGGTCCATGCACCAGGCGCGCTTCCCCCGTGGACCGAGCGGCGTGAGCCGGCCAATGGCAGGCCGCCACGTGGCTCTGGCCGGTCCACGGTCACCCCCCATGCACCAGATTTTCCCGAAAACTTCCGGTAGCCCCTTTTTGGTCATCCGGACTCCAAATTTAACAAGCAAATAGCCGTTTTCAAGCGTTTTTCCGCGCTGAATCCAAATCCAACCTCTGTTTGTCCCAATTCCCTTTCTAAAATTCGGCAAACCCAGCCGAAGGCCAAAATAGCTAAAAATGTCTCACAGGGTCCATCTGTGGCATCCCTTTGATGCCCCATGGGCTAGACACACCAACATCAGGTGTTTTACCCAATGGATTCACCGGAAAAGCTGCATGGGAAATCAGGACCACTACATCCTCCCCTATAAGAAAAAAGTTTCGTCCTCGAAACAAAAGTCATACCTCAAGCCGGGGCCTCGAATAGGTGGGGGTAAGCGTCCATCATCGCTGACTCTAGCTCCCAAGTAGCCTCACGCTCATCATGGCTGCTCCAGAGGATCTTCACATAAGGGATGGCTCGACTGCGCAACTCCCTAACCTCACGATCCAAGATCCTCAACGGCCGCTCAACAAAGCTCAAGTCCTCAGCAATCTCCAGTGGGGTGTAATCGATGATGTGCGACGGGTCATACACATACCTCCTCAGAGTCGATACATGAAAAACATCGTGGACACCAGCAAGTCTGGGAGGAAGTGCAAGCCGGTAGGCAACTGGCCCTATGCGCTCCAATACCTCGAAAGGACCAATATAACGAGGGCTCAGTTTCCCACGAATCCCAAATCTCCGAATCCCCTTCGAAGGCGAGACTTTCAAAAAGACATGGTCGCCTACCTGAAACTCCAAGTCTCGCCGTCGAGTGTCAGCATAGCTCCTCTGTCGACTCTGGGCGGTCTCGAGATGTCGTCGTATCAATCTGACCTTTTCCTCTGCCTCTACCAGGAGATCAGGACCCAGAGTCTTCTTCTCACCCACGTCACTCCAATATAGGGGTGATCGACACTTGCGTCTATACAACGCTTCAAACGGAGCCATAAGAATGCTCGCTTGATAGCTGTTGTTGTACGCGAACTCAACTAATCCCAAGTGTCGGTACCACCCTCCTCCAAAGTCCAGAACGCAAGCTCTCAACATATCCTCAAGGGTCTGAATAGTGCGCTCTGACTGTCCATCGGTCTGTGGGTGGAATGCTGTATTGAACCGGAGCTGCGTCCCCAAGGCTGTCTGTAAGCTCCTCCAGAAATGCGAGACAAACCTCGGGTCTCTATCTGATATGATGGAAACGGGTACCCCGTGCAATCTAACCACCTCTGCCAAGTACACCTGTGTTAGTCGCTCCATCGGCCAAGTCATCTGAACCGGTACAAAGTGAGCGGACTTGGTGTGCCTATCCACGATCACCCAAATCGCATCCGCTCCAGCCTGAGCTCTGGGTAATCCGGTGATAAAATCCATGGTAACATGCTCCCATTTCCATTCAGGGATTGGGAGACTCTGCAACTTGCCAGCAGGTACTCGATGCTCAGCCTTTACTTGCTGACAAGTTAAACAGTGTGCTACGAATCTCCCAATGTCTCTTTTCATCCCATTCCACCAAAATTGTGCCCTGAGGTCCCTATACATCTTAGTCCCACCAGGATGGATGGTGTAAGGTGTATAGTGGGCCTCTCTCAAGATTTGCTCTCGAATCTCTGCATCCATGGGCACACAAGCTCGGTCCCTGTACCGCAGTACTCCCGAAGCATCAACTGAAAAATCCCCTATCACACCCGTCTGAATCTGTTCTTGAATCCTCATCAGGTGGGGGTCCTCACTCTATTTCTCTCGGATCCTGTCCAACAGAGTGGGCTGCACGACTAGAGACATAAGTCTAGCAGAGACCCCAGGGGACCCAACCTCAAGCTCTAACCGCCTCATCTGCTCAAGTAATGGCGCCTGCTCGGTGATCATCAACGATAAACTCTGCACTGCCCTCCTGCTCAGGGCATCAACGACCACGTTGGCCTTGCCTGGATGGTATAGTATGTCTACATCGTAGTCCTTAAACAACTCCAACCATCTTCGCTGCCTCAAATTGAGTTCTTTCTGTGTGAACAGATATTTCAGGCTCTTGTGGTCAGTATAAATCTCGCAGTGCTCCCCATACAGGTAATGACGCCACAACTTAAGTGCAAAAATCACTGCAGCTAGTTCCAAGTCATGGGTAGGGTAATTCTTTTCATAATCCTTCAGTTGCCGAGAGGCATAAGCGATTACCCTTCCCTCCTGCATCAGCACGCAACCAAGTCCACTGTGCGATGCATCACTATAGATCACATATCCTTTCCCCATAACAGGGAGGGAAAGGATAGGAGCCGACATCAATCTGCTTTTTAGTTCCTCAAAGCTCCTCTGGCAATCCTCACTCCAAATAAACTTGATTCCTTTACGAGTCAGACGAGTGAGGGGTGTGGAAAGTTTCGCAAAACCTTCCACAAACCGACGGTAATATCCCGCTAAGCCCATGAAACTGCGGACCTCAGATACCGTCGTCGGTCGGGGCCAATCCCGGACTGCCTCTATCTTCGCCGGGTCAACTGCCACACCTGCGGCTGATATCACATGGCCCAAAAAGACAACCTCCCGAAGCCAAAATTCACACTTAGATAACTTGGCATACAACTTCTTCTCTCTAAGAAGCTGCAGCACAATCCTCAGGTGCTCCTCGTGCTCCACATCGCTTCAGGAATAGATCAGGATATCATCAATAAATACCACCACAAACCGATCTAGGTAGGGTCGAAAGATCCTGTTCATTAAATCCATAAAAGCAGCACGGGCATTTGTCAATCCAAAAGGCATGACAGTGAACTCATAATGCCCATACCGCGTCCTGAATGCTGTCTTTGCAATGTCCTCGGCCTTCACTTTCAATTGGTGGTAACCAGACCTTAAATCAATCTTGGAAAAGACACAAGACCCTTGCAGCTGATCAAAGAGATCGTCAATGCGCGGCAAAGGGTACTTGTTCTTGATGGTCACTTTATTCAGCTCTCGATAATCAACACACAGTCGAAGTGAACCATCTTTCTTTTTCACAAATAGCACCGACGCTCCCCAAGGCGATACACTAGGCCTTACAAAACCTTTATCCATTAAATATTGAAGTTGCGCCTTTAACTCTCTCAACTCAGCCGGTGCCATTCGGTAAGGAGCCTTAGAAATTGGCGCAGTTCCTGGAACTACGTCAATGAAAAACTCAATCTCCCTATCCGGCGGCATACAAATCAGCTCAGGAGGAAACACATACGGGAACTCATGGACAATAGGGATATCCGTGAGTCCCGGTGCCGCCGTAGGCTCCTCAACCACAGAAGCCAAAAAGGCCACGCATCCGCTGCGCATCATCTACCTCGCACGGGAAGTCGAAACTACTGAGGCGAAAAAAGAACTCTGGCAACCCCTATAAACAAATACCTGTCACGCCCCGGGGGTTTGTTTTAGCGGAAACGGTTCGCAAAAGTCACACATTTGACGTAAAAAATTTTTTTTTGAATAAAAAGAAAACCCTTCTTCCCCGGCGCATGCCCAGACCCGCCGCATATACAGGATCTCTCTGCAAACGGACAGAGTCTCCTCTGTATATGCACGGCGTAGCATTTAGCACAAGCTCCAAACACAACCAACCATTCAATCACAACAGTCACTAACCTACAACTAAATACCATATTTTATTAAAACGCACGGCCGATCCATTTTGAAAGGATAAATCCACAGTCATTGAAAAAGCGCCTACCCGGCACTCAAGTTTTGAAAACGAGTTTCGAAACCAGCATAAATCCACAGGGTTTTGAAAACAGTGCCCACACGACACTCGAGTTTTGAAGTCCATTTCACAATTCATAAATCCACAGGGTTTTGAAAACAGTGCCCACACGACACTTAGATTTTAAAAACGGTTTTCGCAATCATTTCTTTGGTTTTACTTTTTCTTTTCCAAACGGCCAACAGAAATAAAAGGAAAGATAAATAGATACGAGGACCACCAAATATAAAGCATGCCGACATCCACACCGACCCCACGAGGGTATCGAGAACCACACAAATGACTACAACGTAAATGAAATGTAAAGATCAAAGAGGAAATACAGTCCGGGGTCCCCAGCGACCCAGAAGCTCCTGCCCCGTCCTCACCGTCGCCTACCGCTCCCCCGTCTGGACCCTGTCACGATGTGGGAAGTCAGTGACGAATAATAACAATAGAGCAGGAAAAGTAGTAAATCAAACCGTAAAGCAAACCGGAGTAACCACCCTCCCAAGCGTGGAGAGATAACCTGTGCCCCTGTATCCTGCAATACCCGGCCCCGTCGGACAACTAAACCGACGGGCTGTACCGTACCTGTAATACCTGGCCCCATCGGACAACTAAACCGACGGGTCGTGCCGTACCTGTAACAAACCCGACCACGTCGGACAACTAAACCGACGGGTCGCACCGTACCTGCCAAAAACCCGACCACGTCGGACAACTAAACCGACGGGTCGCACCGCTCGCACCTCGGCGCCTCAAACCCCGCAACTAATAAGGGGCCCCACTACGTCACCTCGTGGGTATACACGGGTCATAGACCGCTTTTCCGGAAAAGCGCACCCTTAGCGGTGGCCAAACCGCGGGTGCGCGTGCTGCAGCCTCGAGCAAAGTAACCATAACCACAACCATGTTAGCATCATAATGTATAATCAAGCGCAAACTATAACCGCTATCCCGGTAGCAACATGATTTATAAACAAGAGTAAAATGGTGACATGTGAAATCTAAAGTACCCCGCTAACAGGTATAATCAGGAGTAGAACAATAACATGTAATATCAAAAGTAAAACGATAACATGTAATATCAGGAGTAAAAGACTGCCGGAGACCGGCGCTAGACACCACAATAAAACCCACCATAATGAACCAAGTACCCAGAATGAGACCAACAATAATGAACCGAGTACACACCACATGATAATCATGACAGTAATGAGATTGTACATAAAGGGGTTCTAAAGATGTACCCACCTGAAACGCGAAGAAGGTGTGCGGAAACCTCAGTTAAAACGCTCCCACCTTGTGCCCGAAAAGAACTACAGTAAGAAGCATCATTAATAACATCATCGCGGTCAAAAACACTCAAAAATGGGGCAAAACGGGCCAAAAACGGAGTTTCTGGGCTTCCGGGTTGGGGGCTGGTGCACGGGCAGAAGCGTGGACCGGGTCCACAGCGCGGAGGATGCGCGGCGCGGACCGGGCTCACCCGGGCGCGTGCACCAAGCATCTTGGGCCCGGGCCGGTGCACGCGCAGGGCGTGCACCGGGCTCACCCCCCACGGTCTCTGCGGCATGCACCGGGTGCACGCTAGAGGCGTGCACCGCGGTAAACGGGCCGGGCCGGTGCGCGCGCCGGTGCGCACCGGGCTCACCCCTACGGGCCGCGGCGACGCGTACCGGGTGCACGCTGGAGGCGTGCACCGCGGTGCGCGGGCCGGGCTGGCGCACGCGACCGTGCGCCCGGTTCCGCGCCTTCGGGCTGTGGGACGTGCGCCGGGCGCACGCCACTTCTGTGGACCGCGTGGCTGAAGGCAGGCCGAAATGAACAGTAACCCTAATTTGTGCCCCTTTTTCGGCTCCGGTTGCGACCACACGACCGCGGCGGCTGCGGCGACGACCTCGCGACCATGATAACGGCGGCGGCGGCCTCCCGTTTAACAACGGCGGCGGCGGCCTCCCGTTCACTACCAAACCCGCATCGCCTGTGACGACCGAACCACCAACACCCGAAACCCCCATACCCTAAAAAAAGAAACAACGATGCTAACCTTGATTCCCTGGAGGAGGAGGAAGAAGGAGGGTCGCTCGTTCCTTGCTCGATCGATCCCGTAGAAAGAAAGCCGTTTCTCCTTTCCTCTCCCCGTCTCCCCGTCTCGGATCTCCACGCCGATCTTGAAAAGAGGGAAAGTATGGTTTGGGGTTTTCCCCGCACACACCCTCACCCGGACTTATACGCTAACCCAAAAGTAATAACAAAATAATAAAAGTAACAACACTAATTCCAGGTGCCAATCCTTGTCAGTCAAAAATAAAACGGAGGGTCCAGATCACATCGGAAAGCGTGCCGATCACCAACACGGATTCCGATGCGCCCCAGCTAAAAGAGGACTTCAAAAATTAATTCTGGGAGATCCCGGAGTCCGAATTCGAATCCGATCGCGCCACCGTTCACCGTTTTGCGAGCTCTAGCACCTAAAAATACTCGCACACCCTGACGGTCAGCCCAGGATTTCTCGAACCTTCAACCCCCCCCTATAGACTAACTAAAAGAATTAATGAGTTAAATAAAAAGAAGGCGGGAAGGTCGAGGTATTACCAAGAAGAGAGTAAACCAAAAACCCAAATAACGTGAAAAGGTCTGATCGTAGAAGGGTCCCGTCCGATCACCTCGAAAAGCGTGCTGGCCACTTAGCACGGAATCTGGTGTACAACCCAAAGGCAAACGCTTTGACCCCCATTCCGGGAGATCCGTAAATCGGAATCCGAATCCGATCGCTTTGCCGTTCTCCGTTTTCTGAGCTCAAACGCAGAAAAATACTTGCGGTCCAGGTCCAGTCCATTGTAGAAAACACAGTGAAGAGTCTCCCCAACAATCCCGTCATAAAATGAAGGTATACAAAGGCATCGGAGCGCTAGACTACTACAATACCTCCTAGCCTGGCTCGCTAAATGTAATAGTTGTCACGCCCCGGCGTCGAAACTGCGACCTGGGCTCGCCAACAGATCCGCCGCCCATACGGGAAGCCCCGCATAGGCGAAGCGACTAACCTGCAAAAGATCAACTATACTATACAGATATCAGAGCTGAAAGTAAACTGCTAGAAATAAAATAAAATAAAATAAGTCCAATTGATACAATCCAAGTCCTCGCCCAAAAATACAAAAGTCACTCTCAGCAATAAAGGAAAGTACAACTCTATCCCTCACTACAAGATCTCTCAACAAGAAACTCTCAAAATAATAAGGGTACATCTACTCTCTGGACGACGACTGGTAGGGATCTAGCTCGCGACTCCTTCACCTCGATCAGAAGAAGCAGCAACAGGAGCAGCAGGAACAGGAGTAGAAGAAGAAAAAGGAGAAGAGAAGGTGCTCATGCACCGGGTCCACGGTGCACCGCCAATGGGAGCTCTCCACCCGGAGGTCCACACGCACAAGGGCGGTGCACCAGGTCCAGGCGCGCGCGCGCCTCGAGCCGCGCGCCGCACCGTCTTGGTTTCCGTGCCGCCGCCTCGCCTCGGGATTCATGCCGCGTCGCCTCGAAAAACGCATAATTCATCTGGGCTCCAAATCAAACAAGTAAATAGTCCATTCTCAACGATTTCGCACACTGAATCCAAAAACGATGTCCGTTTCTCCAAATTCTCATCCGAAAATTTGCCGAATGCCCCCGGATAGCCAACTTGATTTGATTTTTGCGCGGGGTCCATTTCTGAAGTCCGATTTGCCAAATTTCAACTCTAAAAATTCCCAAAGGCATCCGGAGAGGTGATCTTTTATCCAAACTTCGCCCGGAGTCCAAATTTGACATCCGCGTCGCGCGAAATCACTTCTAAACACCCGATGGGTCTTCCAATTCCCACGGGATCTCCTTTTAAGCCCAAAGTCCAACACTTGTGTCCAAATGCGCGCAAACAACACCAACACACCACGCAGGCCTCTAGTGATGCAACTAAATCCCAAATTGCACCACAAATCCAACTCTCGGGCCCGACACGTGCACAAACACTCCCAGAGGCCACTAAAAGCTGCCCAACAACCAGCAAACCCTACGCGGGGGATTCCGGGACCTCACACTCTCCCCCACTAAAAGAAAGTTTCGTCCTCGAAACTAACACAGCTCAAAATGGGAGTTTCCAAAGCCACAGGTAAGTATCCATCAGCACCGTCTCCATCTCCCCAGTCGCTACGCACACTCCGCGAAGCGAGTCCACACGGCTAGGAGTCCAAAAACTGGAAAACTCCAGAAATTCCAAAGGACAGAGGATAAGGAAGAACGACCAACTCTACTCGTCCAAAACTACGCGAATTACGCCAACACAACCAACAAGAAGGGTAAAGGCCTCTCTAGCAGGAAAGTCGTCAACCATAACTCTCAATTTAGAAAACGGCTGAAATTAACAAAAAGTCCAAAAATTCCAAAAGGACCAGTGTCCTTGCCCCAATCAAACAAGAACAGGTTCGGGCACCGTCTCCATTTCTGGAGTAGTCTTTTGAAATTTTCGTCCTGTTCGAAAATTTCAGCACACAGTCGAGAAAAAGGGAGAGAAATGTTGAAGTCGTTCCTGCCGTGTCTACAAAACGAAGGCTACGATCTAACAGTGACTCCGAAGGACACAACCTCTAGTCCTAATCGTCACCAACGATCCAAAAGTAGCACCAAGCCGCAAACCGCTGAAGCCCCAGCTGTAGGAAGGACACCACGGTGATCTGTGAAAATGAACTCTTCTAGTCCAACTCGCGGAAGGGTAACTGATCTCATTCCACAATCAGCAGTTGCACTAAACCGCACCAAAGTGGTCCATCCTGTGTGCTCAATCTAAGTCGTGGAGCTGCCACTG
Organism: Tillandsia fasciculata; assembly: GCA_029168755.2. Lineage (NCBI taxonomy): Eukaryota > Viridiplantae > Streptophyta > Magnoliopsida > Poales > Bromeliaceae > Tillandsia > Tillandsia fasciculata. The sequence goes on along the minus strand of JAQOTM010000834.1, from coordinate 12,614 downwards.
AACCGTAACACCTGCCAGTATAATTCCAAGTCTCAACTGTACTTGACACAATCCACAAGGCTCCCCCACATGCACAACACCAACAGAAATCTGTACCTCTAGTGCACGTGGTAACAACTCTACCTCCAGTCCAGACAGGAAAGCCAAAAACACTCAACTCAAACTGCTATAAAGAAATCATGCCCGCGACAACCTGGTCCACTGCCGTAGCGCCCTCCAACCGGGCGGTACAGACTCATCCGCTCGATGTAGATGGTCGTCGCTCAGTCTGCCCCGACGTCGTGTCCCTATCTGCCTGGCGGTAATCGGAGGAGCTCTTTCATCCCGAAGAGGTAGCGGGGTGCCGTCGCAAGCGGTATTGCCGTACTCACTGCTCGAGGGCATGCTGCCTGAAAAAGTCCCGATTGACCACACGAAAAACATCGCCCCTAACTGTGGTCATACTGTGGCACAGAATGCGGCCCACCACAAATGACGCAATCATCGCACTGCTGCTGCTGATACATCGGCTGTGGAGAACCTCCTGGTCTCTCTCTCCTCTGAGACTCACGACCCTCAGACTGGGATCGTGGCTGCCCCGGGGGTCTCGGTCCACTCGACTGTCCAAACTCAGGCGGCACTGGATGCCTCTCCCCGGAGCTAGTCCCTGGTGCTCCGTCCTTCTCTGACATGAACGCAGTCCCTCGGGAAACCCATCGGGCACGCTCTATGGCTGCATCCAGAGTCGGTGACCGATGCGAGTGAACAAGATGATAAATATCCTGGTGCAGTCCTCTCTCGAACAAATCCACCCTCTGAGCCTCATCTAGCGCTACATGTGGCACACTGTTCAGCAACCGCTGAAACTTCCGAATATACTCCTGAAGAGGTCGATCACCCTGCTGCAATCGTCGAAGATCCCCTTCGAGTTTCTGCTTTGCACTATCGGGAAAGTAAGCCCCGCGTAGCAAAGCCCGAAACTCTGGCCAAGTCATCAACTGAACTCCTGGCGGTCCAACTGGGCGGACCCGACGCCACCAAATCTCGGCGTCCTTTTTCAAATAGTGCACCCCCAAATGCACCTAATGTTTTTCCATTGCTGCTTTCTAGTTTTCAGCCTCTCACGGCTCCAAGCTCAAACCTGCCAATCGGGGTGGATCAGACTGCCGGGACTGGCTCAATCGACCGATGATGTCCCAAAGTTCCTCTACAACCCGCTATCCACCCTGCCTCGGTACCTCGGCACTACTCGACGACACGGAGGGGGCCGCTCGCTCCATCGGTGCCACTGGTACAACTGAATATGCCACTGCATAGGAAGAAAGTGCTGGAGGACTCTCAAGCAGTACTGCAACTAGCTGTGCTCTCTGCTCCAACAAGCACATCAAACGTTCATGGCTTCCTCCTAGCATCTGACAGCCTCCGACACCGGTGCCATCTGGTTCCATAACTCTTGGGTCTCGCTCTCCTCAGATAGCTTTGCCTCCCGCTGCTCGGGTACTAATCAGATGCGGGGTGTGCCCTCTTCTCAACACGACGCCTCAGGGGTATCGCAATCCACTGCACAATAACAAACATCAGGACACAACAACCATACGACCCAATCCAGCGAAAGTCTAAGACATGTCATCCATTCCATAGCATTATGTTATCTGCAGCCAACATAATCGCTTAGGAGAATAAACATGCCAATCACTCATCCCGTCTCTTGGGAGAGGTATAAAACTCAATCAGGACTCTCGCTAAGAGTCACGACTCTCACGTAGTCATCCTAATGTCCAACCACAAGCCTAGGGTTTCTAAGTCCACCACGACCTACAACCTAGGCTCTGATACCACTCTAATCTGTCATGCCCCGGCGTCGAAACTACGACCCGGGCTCGCCAACAGATCCGCCGCCCATACGGGAAGCCCCGCATAGGCGAAGCGACTAACCTGCAAAAGATCGACTATACTATACAGATATCAGAGCTGAAAGTAAACTGCTAGAAATAAAATAAAATAAAATAAGTCCAATTGATACAATCCAAGTCCTCGCCCAAAAATACAAAAGTCACTCTCAGCAATAAAGGAAAGTACAACTCTATCCCTCGCTATAAGATCTCTCAACAAGAAACTCTCAAAATAATAAGGGTACATCTACTCTCTGGACGACGACTGGTAGGGATCTAGCTCGCAACTCCCTCACCTCGATCAGAAGAAGCAGCAACAGGATGTCACGCCCCCGGGGGTTTTTGAGTCTTTTGAAGCGGAAAAAACGTGTCTATATTTTTTTTTTTTCTTTTAATAAGGTGGCATATACTTCACCCCGGTGCGTGCCAGACCGCCACATACACGAATTCACTCCGTCCACGGACAGAGTCTCCTTCGTATATGTACGGCGTCTCACTACAACATATAAATCATTCATAAACATCATACATCACACACCAACCAACAACCATGCAGTAGACATACATCATATTCAGAGTTTAATCGTTTAATTAATGCACGTCATTTAAGCGGCGTCAAAGTTTGGAAAAGATAAAACCAGAGTTGTAAAACCCGTGCCCACACGGCACTTCCTTTTTGAGAAAACATTTTCGCAACCTTTATCTTATCATAAAATATGCCGCCATGTAAACACTACTGAAAGGATCATCACAGAAAACTACACCTCATCCACAGAGCTAACTAAAACATATCCACATATAAGGTGATCCACAAGCAACTAGAAATAGTATAAAGGGAAATGAGTCATAAATACGATAACCAAGAGTCCGACTACGATCCTCACGACGCAGTCCCACCGCCATCCCGGCTAACGCACCTAGGAATACCTGTCACGGAGTGGGTAAAGTCAGTGACAAACAAAGTAGATGTGTAACAATATCAAAAGGGATAAAACATACGAACGCGCCGATTACGCCATAACCTTTCGTTAAACACTTGCACATTAATTTACCCTGGGCACCATTCCCAGACCACTTGTCGGGGAGACTAAAGTCCCCCCCTCGTGCACAAACACCTACTTGATGCTTTTACCTCTCACTCGCGGTGCTGGTGTGACACCTCAGCTGGCGCGAAGAGGTCCCCGCTTGCACCATTACCTTTACGGGGCACACGGGTCATAAAGGACCACTTTTCCGGAAAAGTACACCCATGCGGAGGCCAATCCGCCTGTGTACGTGCAGCATCCGAAACCGGATCGCCAAGATTGGCGTGTACTGGGCACCGCGACCGCAGCCGCACAATTATTAGATAATTAACAACAATTGAAAGGTTAAACTATTCATCTACTTTGTTAGGTAAATTAAGGAGTACTTTTAATGATGATAGATGCACTTACAGCACCGGTTGCACTCATCGCAACCGTACCCACCTTATTGGAGAGAAATCGGAACACCAATGTCCTTCGCGCTCTCCCGCTGTGTACCCGGACCTAAGAAAAGTCCGCACAGATAAACTATGGTCAAAACACACACTAACACCTTAAAACAGAAAAACCCCCACCTTACAATTTGACGGAATTTGTCCGGCATCGTTCGATGGTCAACCGGACTACAACCCGCACCGCCGTCGCCGCCCGTCGGAGCCCCGCGCGGCTCGAACCCGCGCGGCGGGCTCCGCGGGCGGTGCCCGAGCGGCGCCCGCGCGGCGCCCGCGCGGGCGGAGCCCGCGCGGCGCCCGCGCGGGTGCGGGCCCGCGCGGCGCCCGCGCGGGTGCAAGCCCGCGCGGTGCCCGCGCGGGCGGAGCCCCGCGCGGCGCCCGCGCGGACGCGGGCCCGCGCGGGTGCCCGCGCGGGTGGGGCCCCGCGCGGCGCACCGCGCGGTGCCCGCGCGGTGCCCGCGCGGGCGCGGGCCCGCGCGGCGCCCCGCGGGCGCCCGCGCGGCACGGCCCGCGCGGCGGCCCGCGCGGCGGGGCCGCCCCGCGCGGCGCCCGCGCGGGTTGCCCGCGCGGCGCCGCGCGCGGGTTTGCCCGCGCGGCGCTCGCGCGGTCCCGTCGCGCCTTCACCGTTCGCGATTTTTATTTTTATTTTATTATATTTTACCTACGCCGTTCGCGGTCCTCCTCCGCCTTCGCCGTCCGGGTCCTTCCCGCCCTTGCCGTCCGCGTCGCGACGACGGGGACGGCGTCGGTGGCGGGGACGACGGGGGAGTCCAGAACTAACAACAAAAATAGATAGGAAAAATCCAAATAATTTTCTAAAAATTATTTGCTCACCGAGGATCGTTGGGAAGGTCGCCCGGTCTCACTTTTTGCCTTCGGGTCGGCGTTTGGGGCGATCGGCTCCTCCCCTTTTTCCTTCTCCTTTCCTCCGGTTGGGGTTTCGGCACGTACGAAAGAGGAGGGTTTGAGGAGGCGGAAAATCGAAATAGGGTTTCGCTCGGTGAGCGGGGAAATAAATAATCCCTGTTATGGATATATCCATTTGTAAGTCCGCACCGTCAAAAACCCCTTTCGGGTGTTTTGACTCTGATTAATTAATTCGTTAATTAATTAATCCCTACCGATAACCCTATTAGTTAATTGTTTGATTATTATCCTCACCGTCGATCCCCATATTTAATCGTTTGATTTCTTTATTTACGTACGTAGGAAACCCATAATTCCCCGTTTCTGTTTCTCAAGAAAATATCCGACTGACGGGATATTTCTCACCTTTAAATCCTGACCACCGATTATTTGATTACCTTTATCAATTAATCTTGGGGAATCAAATTCCCAATTGGATTCAAATTACCCGGATATTTAAATCTTTAATATCCAAATCCCGTCACCGATTATTTAACCACCTTTATTAAATAATCAAGGGAAATCAAATTCCCAACTTAAATATCCGGACTTTATCTCTTATCCAATCCACGAGATAAAATCCCACCAATTTAAATCCCTTAATAAAATATCCTGATTTTTATCTCTTATCTAATCACGAGATAAAATCCCACCAATTTAAATCCCTTAATTAATTCGTACGTAGGAGGATTTAAATTCCGTCACCGGATAATTAATTAATTAATTAATTATCCTTACGAGATAACCCACCTTATCTATTACGGGTGCAAGATATTTTGCACGGTTTCCGATGCGTGACTAACTACCGCATCGCTAAGGGTCCCGTTCCGGGAGATCCCGGTATCGGATTTCGAATCCGATCGCACCGTCGGTCATCGTTTTTCGCGCTCTATCGCAGAAAAATACACACACCCTGCCCGGCCGACTTTTCAAAATTAAATAAATTTTATTTCGCTTAAGGCCTAAGCGATTACATGTGAGTTCGAAAATACCCCGAAGGGTCGGGTCACTACACCACTCACACTTTATAAAAAGTTTCGTCCCGAAACTTAAACTCAAACCTCACTTAATCAATTCGGGAAAACATTCCCTCATCTTTGATTCCAGTTCCCACGTCGCCTCGCGCTCTTCGTGGTTGCTCCACTGGACTTTCACATAGGGGATCGTTCGGTTGCGCAGCTTCTTGTCCTCTCTTGCCAAAATCCGCACCGGCGTCTCCTCGACGCTCAAGTCCTCTCGTAACTCAATGGTGGAGGCATCCAAGGCATGAGAGGGGTCTGCCAGGTACTTCCGGAGCATCGAAACGTGGAACACGTTGTGGACTCGTTCGAGGTTCGGGGGCAGGGCCAACCGGTACGCCACCGGTCCCACGCGCTCCAGAATCTCGAACGGTCCCACGTATCTGGGGCTCAACTTCCCCTTAATGCCGAAACGTCGGTTCCCTTTGGAGGGTGAAACCCGGAGCAGAACATGCTCGCCCACCATGAACTCTAAGTCTCGGCGTCTGTTATCTGCATAGCTTTTCTGTCTGCTTTGGGCGGTCAGCAGCCTTTGTTTAATCAAACGCACCTTTGCTTCGGTCTCCTCCACCAGATCTGGGCCCAGAAACTTTCGCTCACCTAAGTCATCCCAGCATATCGGAGACCGACAGCGGCGCCCGTACAGGGCCTCGTACGGCGCCATCTGAATACTGGCCTGGTAACTGTTATTGTAGGCAAATTCCACCAGGGGCAAACACCGTGCCCACCCTTCGCCCAAGTCCAGAACGCATGCTCGAAGCATGTCTTCCACGATCTGTATCACCCGCTCCGATTGCCCATCGGTTTGCGGATGAAAAGCTGTGCTGAAGTGCAACTTGGTCCCCATCGCTTGTTGCAAACTTCGCCAAAAGTTCGACACAAAACGCGTGTCTCTGTCCGACGTGATGGATGTCGGTACACCGTGCAACCTCACTATCTCATCGAGGTACGTTTGCGCCAGTCGTTCCCGGGTCCACGTCGTGTGTATGGGCAAAAAGTGGGCCGATTTCGTCAAACGGTCCACGATCACCCATATCGCATCGTGTCCCTGTGGCGACCTCGGGAAACCGGTCACAAAATCCATGGTAATCATGTCCCATTTCCACTCGGGCACCGGTAAAGGTTGCAATTTTCCCGCCGGCCGTTGATGTTCGGCCTTCACCCGTTGGCACACTAAGCAGTGAGCCACGAATCGGGTCACGTCCTCCTTCATTTTGGGCCACCAGAAGGTTTGCTTGACGTCCTTGTACATCTTGGTTCCCCGGGATGCGCCGCATACGGGGCAGTATGCGCCTCCCGTAGGATTTCCTCCTTGAGTTCCGGTAGATCCGGCACGCAGATTCGTCCGCGAAATCGTATTGCATCGTCGGAGCTCACCACGAAATCACCTTCCTGGTCGGCGGTTATTCTACTCCGCACCAGCTGGAGCTGATCATCAGTCGATTGGCCCTCGAGAATCCTGTCCAGCAGAGTAGGTCTGACCACCAGCGTCAGAAGTTGGGCGACTGTCCCTGCAGGTACCACCTCTAGTCTCAATCGCGAGAATCCGCAATTAGACTATCCTGCTGTGTAATGGCGCTTACATCCGCCTCCGCGGCCTGTCCTTTGCGACTCAGGGCGTCGGCCACCACGTTGGCCTTTCCCGGGTGGTAGTGGATCGTCAGATCGTAATCCTTTAATAGCTCAAGCCACCGCCTTTGTCGCAGATTTAGCTCCCTTTGGGTGAAAAGGTACTTGAGGCTCTTATGATCTGAGTACACATTACAGTGTGCCCCATACAGGTAGTGCCTCCAAAGCTTGAGCACAAACACCACCGCTGCGAGTTCCAAATCATGCACGGGGTAATTCCGCTCGTACTCCTTGAGCTGCCTTGATGCATAGGCTATAACCTTTCCCCGTTGCATGAGTACTCCACCCAATCCATTTCGCGACGCGTCGCAATACACTTCATAATCCTCCCCAGGCTCTGGCAGGGCGAGGATCGGGGCTCGCGTCAACCTGTCCTTGAGCTCCTCGAAGCTTCTTTGACACTTGTCCGTCCAGACAAACTTTTCCCCCTTTTTCGTCAAACGGGTTAAGGGGGTGGCTATCTTGGAGAAGCCCTCCACGAAGCGCCGGTAATACCCGGCTAATCCCAGGAAGCTTCGAATCTCCGTCACCGTCGTCGGTTGGGGCCAGTCCGTCACCGAATCTATCTTCTTCGGATCCACCGCGACTCCAGCCGCCGAGATTACGTGCCCCAAGAAACCGACCTCACGGAGCCAAAACTCACACTTTTTGAGTTTGGCGTAGAGTTTCTGTTCCCGTAGGGTCTGGAGGACTGTGCGCAGGTGTTCTTCATGTTCCTCATCGGTACGGGAGTAGATGAGGATATCGTCGATGAAGACCACCACGAATAAGTCCAGGAAGGGTTTGAATACCCTGTTCATCATGTCCATAAACACCGCCGGGGCATTTGTGAGCCCGAACGGCATTACCGTAAACTCGTAATGGCCATAGCGAGTACGGAAAGCCGTTTTGGGGATGTCCTCCCCCTTGACCCGGACCTGATGATAGCCCGACTGCAGGTCGATCTTTGAGAACACCGTCGCCCCCCGTAACTGGTCGAAGAGGTCGTCGATCCTTGGCAGGGGGTACTTATTCTTGATCGTGACCTTATTTATCTCCCGGTAGTCGATGCACAACCGGAGACTTCCGTCCTTCTTCCTCACAAACAGGACGGGCGCGCCCCAAGGTGACGCGCTTGGTCTGATGAAACCTTTGTCCAGAAGGTCCTCCAACTGTGCCTTGAGTTCCTTCAACTCCGCGAAGGCCATCCTGTACGGTGCCTTGGTGATGGGCTTGGTGCCGGGAAGCAGTTCAATTGGGAAGTCAACCTCTCGTTCCGGCGGCATTCCGGGGAGCTCCGCCGGAAATACATCCGGAAATTCCTTACCACTAAGCCTCAAATGTCGAATCGTTGGCGCTAACCATTAACCCCAAAAGCCTGAGCTTTCAGAGGTGCGCATCCGATTCACTTACAGTGGCATACATCGCACCACAGATCTCGACCAGACCCAACCCACCTGGATGTTGGGTCTATTGTTGGGCCTCTTGCCGTTAGGTCTATTGCGGACCGCAGCCTACTCAACCTTTCGGGCTCACCCAACCCAACTCACTAGTCCCTTGGGCCTATTGTCTCAAGGCAGGAAGTTGGACCTATTTGACCCATAATAAAGGGCCAACACCAAAGACAACTAAGTCTTCGCATCCTTATTGGGCAGGAAGGTACAGAGTATTTGCTCCTAAGGGTTCTCCTGGGGTCAAGACCAACATTACTCTTCGTAAGGGGTCTTTCCTGCTACTACTTCCCTCGGGTAGTGCGTCCTTTGTCGTGTCGTCGCATAAGACCCCTCATCCGTGTCGCGACTCCGAAGAATCATTCCCGGGTTCGGGGCAGTAAAAACGGAACTGTCCCAGTTTGTCACGTTAGAAGCAAAGGTCGTGCTTCCGGAATGAATAATTTCCCCGAGGTGCTCCTCTGTAGATGATGCGTTGCCGGTTCCGCTAGAAAATCCCCCTCCTGAGAAGGGCTGGGGTCGTTTCTTGTCCCGTCGTACTCCGAGTCCTCTGTTGATGTGTTTCCAGGTTCCTTGCGGCGTCTTCGGATATTGGGGTGGTCGCCCCCGTCGGAAAATCGTTCCCGGGGATGGCTGGGGTCGTTTCGCCCCCGGCAGACTCATGAACTCTCTTGCCGGGTGCGTGGACGCCTCCCAATCCCGCCCCACCATAGTGGTCCTATCGATCACATTCTCGGTAAGCGGGTAGACCCACCGTCGGTATTACCCGATTAGTGTCGCTATATGGACCACCTTTGGAAGGCGAGCCTGTAGGGTTCGTCTTTCCTAACAAAAAGGGGAGAGCGCTATGCCCTGTCGCGTAATCCGTTGTGCTGGAGTGGCCAATTCTCCACTGTTGCCGGAACCGTCGTATCCTCTTCTGCACCATCGATTGAAGAGCTGCTTCGGGCCATTAACCGTGGCAAACAAAGAAACCAAGTTAGCCTAAGGTTATCACCCTAGCACCTGACTTACGATTACACCTATATTACGTTCCCTTTTCCCCGTACTCTCACGTACTACGCACCTACACCTTGGTTATCTCATGTCCCATTTGCTTGTGGCACCTTGCACTGTGGATGTAAATCACGTCTACTATGGTTGTGGTTGTATTTCTCTGATACCATTTAATCTGTCACGCCCCCGGGGGTTTTTGAGTCTTTTGAAGCGGAAAAAACGTGTCTATATTTTTTTTTTTTCTTTTAATAAGGTGGCATATACTTCACCCCGGTGCGTGCCAGACCGCCACATACACGAATTCACTCCGTCCACGGACAGAGTCTCCTTCGTATATGCACGGCGTCTCACTACAACATATAAATCATTCATAAACATCATACATCACACACCAACCAACAACCATGCATACAGTAGACATACACTTATTCAGAGTTTAATCGTTTAATTAATGCACGTCATTTAAGCGGCGTCAAAGTTTGGAAAAGATAAAACCAGAGTTGTAAAACCCGTGCCCACACGGCACTTCCTTTTTGAGAAAACATTTTCGCAACCTTTATCTTATCATAAAATATGCCGCCATGTAAACACTACTGAAAGGTCATCACAGAAAACTACACCTCATCCACAGAGCTAACTAAAACATCCACATATAAGGTGATCCACAAGCAACTAGAAATAGTATAAAGGGAAATGAGTCATAAATACGATAACCAAGAGTCCGACTACGATCCTCACGACGCAGTCCCACCGCCATCCCGGCTAACGCACCTAGGAATACCTGTCACGGAGTGGGTAAAGTCAGTGACAAACAAAGTAGATGTGTAACAATATCAAAAGGGATAAAACATACGAACGCGCCGATTACGCCATAACCTTTCGTTAAACACTTGCACATTAATTTACCCTGGGCACCATTCCCAGACCACTTGTCGGGGAGACTAAAGTCCCCCCTCGTGCACAAACACCTACTTGATGCTTTTACCTCTCACTCGCGGTGCTGGTGTGACACCTCAGCTGGCGCGAAGAGGTCCCCGCTTGCACCATTACCTTTACGGGGCACACGGGTCATAAAGGACCACTTTTCCGGAAAAGTACACCCATGCGGAGGCCAATCCGCCTGTGTACGTGCAGCATCCGAAACCGGATCGCCAAGATTGGCGTGTACTGGGCACCGCGACCGCAGCCGCACAATTATTAGATAATTACAACAATTGAAAGGTTAAACTATTCATCTACTTTGTTAGGTAAATTAAGGAGTACTTTTAATGATGATAGATGCACTTACAGCACCGGTTGCACTCATCGCAACCGTACCCACCTTATTGGAGAGAAATCGGAACACCAATGTCCTTCGCGCTCTCCCGCTGTGTACCCGGACCTAAGAAAAGTCCGCACAGATAAACTATGGTCAAAACACACACTAACACCTTAAAACAGAAAAACCCCCACCTTACAATTTGACGGAATTTGTCCGGCATCGTTCCGATGGTCAAACCGGACTACAACCCGCACCGCCGTCGCCGCCCGTCGGAGCCCCGCGCGGCTCGAACCCGCGCGGCGGGCTCCGCGGGCGGTGCCCGAGCGGCGCCCGCGCGGGCGGAGGCCCCGCGCGGCGCCCGCGCGGGGTGGGGCCCGCGCGGCGCCCGCGCGGCGCCGCGCGGGTGCAAGCCCGCGCGGTGCCCGCGCGGGCGGAGCCCCGCGCGGCGCCCGCGCGGACGCGGGCCCGCGCGGGTGCCGCGCGGGCGGGGGGGCCCCGCGCGGCGCACGCGCGCGGTGCCCGCGCGGTGCCCGCGCGGGCGGCCGGCGGGCCGCGCGCGGCGCCCCGCGGCGGCGCCGCACGGGCACGGCCCGCGCGGCGGCCCGCGCGCGGTGGGCCGCCCGCGCGGCGCCGCCGCGCGGGTTGCCCGCGCGGCGCCGCGCGCGGGTTTGCCCGCGCGGCGCTCGCGCCTGGGCCCGTCGCGCCTTCACCGTTCGCGATTTTTATTTTATTTTATTATATTTTACCTACGCCGTTCGCGGTCCTCCTCCGCCTTCGCCGTCCGGGTCCTTCCCGCCCTTGCCGTCCGCGTCGCGACGACGGGGACGGCGTCGGTGGCGGGGACGACGGGGGAGTCCAGAACTAACAACAAAAATAGATAGGAAAAATCCAAATAATTTTCTAAAAATTATTTGCTCACCGAGGATCGTTGGGAAGGTCGCCCGCCGTGGTCTCTTTTTGCCTTCGGGTCGGCGTTTGGGGCGATCGGCTCCTCCCCTTTTTCCTTCTCCTTCCTCCGGTTGGGGTCTTTCGGCACGTACGAAAGAGGAGGGTTTGAGGGTGGTGGGAGGCGGAAAATCGAAATAGGGGTTTCGCTCGGTGAGCGGGGAAATAAATAATCCCTGTTATGGATATATCCAATTTGTAAAGTCCGCACCGTCAAAAACCCCTTTCGGGTGTTTTGACTCTGATTAATTAATTCGTTAATTAATTAATCCTACCGATAACCCTATTAGTTAATTGTTTGATTATTATCCTCACCGTCGATCCCCATATTTAATCGTTTGATTTCTTTATTTACGTACGTAGGAAACCCATAATTCCCCGTTTCTGTTTCTCAAGAAAATATCCGACTGACGGGATATTTCTCACCTTTAAATCCTGACCACCGATTATTTGATTACCTTTATCAATTAATCTTGGGGGAATCAAATTCCCAATTGGATTCAAATTACCCGGATATTTGAATCTTTAATATCCAAATCCCAGTCGCCGATTATTTAACCACCTTTATTAAATAATCAAGGGAAATCAAATTCCCAACTTAAATATCCGGACTTTATCTCTTATCCAATCCACGAGATAAAATCCCACCAATTTAAATCCCTTAATAAAATATCCTGATTTTTATCTCTTATCTAATCACGAGATAAGAATCCCACCAATTTAAATCCTTTAATTAATTCGTACGTAGGAGGATTTAAATTCCGTCACCGGATAATTAATTAATTAATTAATTATCCTTACGAGATAACCCACCTTATCTATTACGGGTGCAAGATATTTTGCACGGTTTTCGATGCGTGACTAACTACCGCATCGCTAAGGGTCCCGTTCCGGGAGATCCCGGTATCGGATTTCGAATCCGATCACGCCGTCGGTCATCGCTTTTCGCGCTCTATCGCAGGAAAATACACACACCCTGCCCGGCCGACTTTTCAAAATTAAATAAATTTTATTTCGCTTAAGGCCTAAGCGATTACATGTGAGTTCGAAAATACCCCGAAGGGTCGGGTCACTACTTAA